>PRKT01001023.1:97851-128772 GCA_003671525.1 Saccostrea glomerata | reverse complement strand
AATTACAATAATGATAATTATTCACTGTGTCAGGCTCTGTGCAATTGTTTTATATTGTACCTAAACAAGTACCTGGTTTTGGGAGGTGATATACACACAACTTAGTGATCACTGTATCTTCCATCAGAACAGAACAGATTAAATAAAAAGAAATATCTTCTGAAAACCAGGGGGGGGGGGGTTAAGGGAAGGGGGAAATATATGCAGGAAAATTGTAACTAGTCATGTAAGATTGTAGATTAAAAATTGTTGGAGTTTTGAGAATTCAAAGAAAATTTTCTTGGCAAAGGAAATATTTAACAAGGTTTTCTGCAAAGATATCATTTTCTTCAAAATAGAGAATGATGTTTTCCTTATCACATAATTTCTGAAGTTACATTGTATAAAGTTAATGAACACTCAATGAATTCATTGCCTTGGTAAAACATGATGGCAATATTGATGCATATAAAGTTTCTACATACATGTGTATGTATGTCTATTCATTATTTTGTGGCAATGGAGTTAATTCAAGTACATGTACAAGTATATATACAATTGTTAGTATATACCCACATTTAAGAATTTGCTTCATAACATTTCTTATATTTTTTACAGCGAGAGCTGACGTAACAGACCATGCCATTTATACAGCGGTGTTTGGAACCCATCAATGTTAGTCGGGTAGAGGTAGAGAAGGGCATTAAAAATGAGTTGGAATGTGTGACCAATCACACGCTCAGTAACATCATTCTACAGCTCAGCAGCCTCAGTAAGCATGCGGAGGACATGTTTACCGAGCTGTCACAGGAAGTGCAGACGTTCACGGACCGTACACGGCAGCTCCAGGGTAGAATAGACCATCTACAGGAGAAGGTCACCAGGCTAGACGCTGCTGGAGAGTTGGGTAGGCTTTATCTGAATCACATTCTAAAATGTTAATTTGGGGGGCCAAAATTGACTCTTATCATACATAGTCCTTTGTGAAATGATTTATAATGTGTATTTTGTATACCCCTTGGTAAGATCATTAATAGTGGTCCTTATAATGTTTAGAGATTTGATTGAAATTTTGAGGTTATGATGATTTTTTATGACATATATTGTCTGTATTGGATTATAACATTTGAAATATTCTTTGTAGTGTCCATCCATGATATACACCTGAGGAAACCTTACAAGAGTTCTACCCAACATGACCAGCAGGTGGTGTCCCGGTCAACAATACCACGGTGTATACTGAAAGCCTACAGTCAGTGTGAGGCCACGCCGGCGCTGGACAAACTTAACCCGTACAGGTAAATGTATACTTCTCTCAGGTGAATAAAGATGGAATATTCAGAGGTAGAACTGTTGAACTTTAGTATCACAAACACTGAATCTTGATTATTATGGATATGTTGAAGTGATTTGAATGTTCGAACTACTTATTCTTTTAAATATTTTACCCCTGATATAACAGAGTTTTTTCTCTGTCAAGTTATGTTTGAAATAATGAGGTTTGACTGTGGTGTAAAAAGGAAAAAAAAGATATCATTATGATGAAACATTTTAACGTTTAACTAAAAATATGCACAGTCCGCAGTACAGTTAAGGTTACAAATGGAAATATCGGCGATTTTTTAAGATAAAATATACATACTTTAGGCCATAATAAAAATATTCCTAGATTCTCATCCCTGCCCGCCCCGATTTTATACCCCTGCCTCGATTTTTTTAATTTCTGTTTTTCTTCTTCTTAATTTTGATCTGGATCACTATTCATCTACAATTCTTCTTTCTTTTTAAATCCCGCCATGGGTATATTTTTTAAACAAGGGTCATTGGTTGAAAAAGATTGGTGATGATGTGAAGTAAGAGATAATTGAACCTTTACTATGACTTTTATTCGGGTATTGTAGATAATCTTACACCGATTGACCAGGTCAATAAAAAATCTGCAAAATTGAAAAAATAAAAAGATATAAAATAAAAGCCGCCCGCCCGCCTCGATTTTTTAAAAAATCGGATGAGAATCTAGCAATTTATTTATTATGGCCTTATAAGGATAGGCAATTCTTTTTAGGAGTTCACTGATATAGATTTTTTATTTAGACTTGTCACGTGATGCCGAAGTCACGTAATTTTAGCAATTATACTTGCAGTGTAGAGGTCATCTATAAATTCCAATATTGCAAGGGCATATCCAAGTTAAAAATCTTAGTTTAATTTATAATCCTTTTCAACATATATGTAGTTTGTGAAAGGTGCTGCAAACCTATATAAATTCCCTTATTTGATTGCTGAAGTTTAATTTGTTGGACGGCAGGTTGAATATTTTAGCCCACTTCCTTACTGTAACCTTAACTGTGCTGTGTCAAGGCATCCCATTCCAAAATAATTGAATTTAATATTTATCAAATGATCAAAGATCTAAACATTTTAACAGAAAAAAGCAACACTTTAACCTTTGCTTTTCTATTTGCCTTTCAGAGAGGATGGTCGGGACAGTGTAAAGTTTTACACAGATCCAGGGTATTTCTTTGAATTATGGTTCCAAGACATCCAGAAAGATATAGAAAATAGGAAAACTGAACTAAAAGCCAAGAGAAAAAAGGTAAATTCTCTCTCCCCACTCAATTTCTAGATCTACACATGAAAACACCAGAATTCTACATTCAAATTGTATTTTTATGTTTAGTGGATCAAAACTTGTTTTTTTTTCCAGGTAGCTCAAACAAACTCATTCATTCTGTATTTGTATCCTAATGATATCACTGGTCCAAAATTTCATGTGATAAATTATATAAATACTACAACTACTTGGTAGTTGAGGGTAACATTGAAAAATTTCCCCCAAGAAAACTATAGACAACAGAGGCAAAGTCAAGGTTGACAGTGGTTTTGAGGGGGGAAATTTTCAACCACATGTTGTAAAATACCAATATTGTTGAACCATGAATTTATATCTTGATCATCCAAACAGAATATGTCAGGAAATAAACATAAAAAAATTATGCTAATTAAATATTTTCCTTGAAGTATTTGATAACCATTTGTAGAATAACTAGAATTGTTGTATTCTATTATTATTTTCAATTCATCGTCAGTGAGATTTTTTTTCACTGATAACCTATTGACCATTAAAAAAATTGGAAATTCAAAATATTCTAACCTTAACCATAAACAACTTTTGCATTATTCACATTTATTGTAGATTTTGTTTTGCTTGAAAAAAAATATCTTGGAACAAATGCATATAATCAGCTGACATTATCCCTTACTATTTCTTTCTAGAGACCACAGAAGCCAAATCAACAAAAGAAAGCCCCGCGACAGGTGCAAACAGTAGTGGAGAAATACCGAGACATGAAGCAGGGAGTAGAGTTCTCGAACAAAACAGATTATGCTGATCCCGCAAAACTAAACATACATACAAACCAACCACGACCGGGAAGTTTAGAGGTGCAAACAAGAAAACCAGACGGCGACCATAGGGGCTCACGACCTCCTCAGAATGGGCCACAGTATTCTCAGGATGTGTCAAGACAGTCTAACTTTCAAAATGAGAACAATAGTTACAGTGGCCAGCCTGGAGGTCACCATCCTCAAAGCATTCAAAACCAGTTATCGCCTCAGCAGAACCGCATGTCAAATATGTCACATCGAGGATCTTCTGGGAGTATTGGTGCCTCAAGGCCGAGTCAACCCCCTCCTGCACCTCCTCCTTTGATGTCAAATGCACATCTTCATCATCATCATAACAGTCCACACAGGGACAGTCTACCACCGCCACCACCCCCTCCACCCCTGGGTGAAGATGAGGATCCAAGACGGTACCACCCTAGTCCAGAAATTTCTAGAGTTCCCACCACTCATCGACCGTCACCTGCAAGGCAAGAGGTGGATCTGCCTCCGCCACCTCCTCCCCCTCCAATGAGCCCAGAACAAAATCTACCCCCTCCCCCACCCCCACCACCTGTGGATACGGGGATGGCACCCCCTCCACCCCCACCCCCTCCACCACCCATGCCTATGACTAATGGTTTTGATGATGAGAGTTCTTCAACTGGTTCTAGTTCCCTAAAAATGGATCTTAGTGCTTCTCCACAACTGAAACCAACGCCCAAACCACAGCCCATGGTAGATGATAGAAGTAACTTATTGGCACAAATTCGACTGGGCACTCGTAAGTTTTCATTTTGTTTCTTTTCTTGCATTTTTTATCTAGTAAGAAACTACTGTTTACAGGTTTTTTCATCCCATGTTATTTTCTCCCTTTCACACTTGCAAACAATTTTTCCCTTGTAAGAAACTACTTTTTACAGGGTTTTTTCATCCCATGTTATTTTTCGCCCTTTCACACGTGCAAACAATTTTTTCCCATTTTAAACTTGCCCAGTCACGGTTTTGTTTAAGAAATTATACTGAATAGTTTAAATTTCGCCCTTTTTAAATTCGCCCAAACCTAATGAAATGGGTGAATATAAATGGGGGCAAAAATTTCCCTTTATACATTATTTGAATTTTTTTTTCATAAGCTCACTGTGTTCCTACATTGGCTTCTTGCATTAATAACAACTTTTTATCTGATAAGCATTAATATTAAAACAATAATCATTTTTTAAAAATCTTTTTTATTTTTAGATAAAGATAAATTGCGTAAGGTGGAAGAGAAGAAACAAGAAAGAGACAAGTCTGCACCGGGCGGTAATTTTGACGTTCATTCCATCATGAACAGAGCATTTGAAATGCGCCGTAAAGTGATAGAAGAAAGTGAGGAAGAGGACGGTTCTTCTGATGATGAATGGGACTGATCAGCATTAACTCCAAACTTGTATAGTATACAATGTACACCATAGGCAGCAAACGCTGCCGAGATCTCTTGTTGATTGTGTATCCATGACAACAGGATTTTCTCCAAAGACCCATCTTTGAATGAAATATATTCAAGGAGATGAATAATGTGTAACTTGAACTGCATGCGGCTTTATAGTCAGCTGATGCAGTGAGAATGTATTTGTAAACACATAATACAGAACAAAAATATTATCAAAAGATTGCCATTAATCCATGTTTTATATAAAAATTGTATAATCCAAGGAATGTCTTGTAACTAATCAAAGATGACTGCTTTATTATGGCATAGAGAAACTTTTCCCCATTACTTCAGTATGTTTCATTTCATTATGTGTGTAGATCCATGATCATTATTTCTAATATAATACCCTGATTTTACAAGACAAGACATCTGTGTAAAACTGATTTATTCTGATATCCAGGTATTTCTACTTAACCAGTATAAGTATAAATGAATATAAGCCCCTCATTAAACTTCATAGCTATATATCTTGTCCATACAATTTAATTTTCTCAGCATAATATCAGGATGTGATAAGAATATATAAACATATACATGCATTGCTCTCTCTCTCTCTCTCTCTCTCATTACTCTATGATGAAGGAACAGGTATAAATTAAGACTATAAGAAGTATATTGTTATGTTGAATTATCTACATTATGTGTATGCCATCTTAAGAAAATTCTTCATGTTGGTAAGGGACATTCCTCAGTGTTTCACGCTGTGTGTAATGCCTGTAGGTATTATACTTGAGATGTTTATTAAAATGTGATTTTAAATGATAATAGTATATCCAAACTACTGATGAACAAAATAGTTAATACGGAAATTTTTTTTCCAAAGTGTAAAATCTGTATTTATAACACTCAACCTATAAAATGAATATCACTTAATAAATGTACAGAATGACATCTATTGCATGTTAACAGTTTTCTATCAAAGTACAGTGCAACAATACTCAAACAACAGTTTATTAAGAATTGCACTTCTTTTTAGATTATTTCCTGTAGCCAATATCAACAACTAGTTTATTTTCTTAGCCCTATATGTAAACTGTAATTTCATCACATGACTAAGAGAGAAAATCATATATTTCATAATTGCTGCTGTTTTTGCTTAACCTTCAGTTGTCTTCCTTGAATAAACATACTTGTTAATTATCAATTCTTATTTACTGAATGGTGAAAACGAATCTACAGAACTGTTGTAGTTACATGTAGATAAAGCTATGATTTTCCCATTACAGAGTTTTTATAGTGTTTGATTGTGTACATAACTTTAATTTAAAGTCAATTTTTCATGTGCAATATTAGTGTTTTCACCAGAAGAAGATACATAAAACTTTACTTGTCATATGAGATATGTCAAAGGAGGTATATTTAAAAGTAATAGCTTCTGTATATCTACGAATTAAGCTCTCTACAATTCATGTGAGTCGTTTGACTTGTTTGCAGAATCTTTACCTTTTCAAGTTTAAATTTTCAATAAGTACTTGTCTGAGTGGAAATGTGGGACATTACAATGGACTCTGTGATCATACACAGCATGTCTGAAGTCTTTAACAAGGCAAGTTTCCCAAACCATTAATGAATAAAAGTGGGGAAAATAATGCAATTCTTTTTATTCTATCAAGAATTTGAAATGAATGTACATCAAATGTTAAAAAAGTGTGTTCCTTATTTCGCACCTCTTTGTGAATTGAACACATTTATTTTGCTCAATACACAGCCCAGTTTTTGGACTCAAGTATTCAAAATTTGATCAAAATGCAATAATACAGACTTTCCATGTAGAAAAAAAGGCTTTAATAAAGGAATTTTTATATACTACCTCAGACATATTTACTATGCTGTCTGTATTGAGCATTTTCTATGTATCTTCTTTCAATATTGTCATTCCCTCTTCAATTTTATAATTTATTTATTCTGAAATTCTGCACATAAGCAAACCTTTTTTAACTTGACAATTTTTCTCAATGCAATACTGGAACTATTTTATGAATCAACAGTTCAATATCTTCACATGTTTTAATCTCATTTTCCTCTGTAGTGCAAAAAAAAAAATTATTATGGATGAAAATTTTCTTCCAATACTCTATGTCAGTTTTAAATATTTACAAAGTATCAATAGATATGTATTAATCCATTACCTACATAGTTATATACTTTCCAAATAATGTGTCTTTTTCTGCAAATGTTAGGACAGAGTAATCTGGTATGATATAATCATGTCATGTAAGCAGTATGCCCCCATTTGAGTGTTAAATACTTGGTCTAGTACAAAAAAGAACTGAACTTAATGTACATTCTATAATTTAAATTAGTGATGATATGATTTCCCTTTCAGGAAAAGATAAAACATAATTTTTATGGTGAATTTTTAAAGATTTCAAATATGGAATGTGTGTAAATTAATGAAAGAGAAACGTTAATATTTTGTTTCTGTTAATTTATTTCAGTTTATAATATTATTCAAAGTACTGCATTTCTTTTAACAAAAAATAGCATCAAATAAAAGATATAAATGTTTAAGTTTGCAGGTGTTGGAAAGTTTTTCATTCAAGTCCACTTTTAAACGTACGAATACATGTATTTACACTACTTTGAACTATAAATTGTTACTGAAGTGCTTATTGATAATGAATATGTTAAATGACCAGTATTTGTATGTGGGGATTTTTTTTCTTCTTCTTAGATAAAACCATGGTGTTGACTACGTTGTAGTAGCTTTTTTTCTCATGCATATGCAATAAACTTTGCTTTATTTTGAATGCATTTTGTTGTGTTTTAAAGATTATCTTTTCAAAGTTCATGCAGACAGTGAAAAGTGAATGAATATTGATGTAGTCCATGCCAGTAATTTTAAAACAGTAATAATAAAAGTCGTTGGAGGGTGCAAACACTTTGAAAAAATAATGAGAAGAAGAACATTTTCTTTATTCAGCTTTTCATATATGATCTATCAGAAAATGTTGATGAAAAATATAAATTAAACATGAAATGAGTTTATTATCCAAAAGAGCTTGAAAGATATAGATCTCAAAAGGGCTTGAAGAATAAAGATGATACGCCTCTTGTTACCTTAATTGTAGTATATAATAACAAAAGACCTGATATAAAGCTGAAATAAATAATTTTCTGTCCTGATTCATTGATTGTATGCTAATGCAATCTGAGCCATCATATGTACATTGTAAACTTCTTAAACATCTCCAGGCCAATGGTCAACTTACGTAATGAAGTATCGTTTTTATATGTTGTGTTGCAACCACTGTTGAAATACCGATCACTTTTGAAATAATTATTTCAATAGCGGTTGAGAGTGCATTTCAATAACAAACATAGGTTGCACCACTATTGAAATACGACCACTATTGAAATAATTATTTCAGTAGTGGTTGAGAGTGCATTTCAATATCAAACAGTTTGCAACCACTATTGAAATACGGCCACTTTTGAAATAATAATTTCAATAGTGATTAAAATACACATTTCAAAAGTGATTGAAATACTGATTTCAATGGTGCTTTAAACAATGATTCCAACAGATATTAAAATAATTATTTTAATAGTTGTTTACAAGGATTTCAATACCAAAACAACATTGCAAGCTTGATAGAAGTATCCCAACTATTTAAACAAATATAAGGATGAATTACACATTCTGTTTTCTAACACAATAAACTAATTCATTGAGTTTAAAATATAATAATTAAAGTTGTTTGATGTTTTACTTTTTTGTAGAAATTTTAATTCATACACGGATACGTTGATTAAACTAACCTACCTATAATTCAAACGTGTATGTATATGTTACAAGCAAGCTTCCGCTGAATCTGGCCGAATCGGCGAAAACCAACAGACAATCAATTAATATATGCAAGCTTGAAATAATTTTGTTATATAAAGTTCATTTTTGTCATTGATTTTGAAAGGAAAGGATCATAAATACATCTAAATGTAGAAATTAGAATACATGTATCATATATCTATATTGAAAAGAAGAAATAAAGAAGACTGATAATTTTGTGTACAAACTTTCTGATGAAAATATGGTTATTTTTAATAAAAAGAATATAGAATTATATTCTTTTTACATAGACAGAAAAAGACCTGATTTTGAAATACAACACATGCACCTTGTATAATTATAACTCTTTTTTTTAAAAAAGTCGTGTTCTTAAAGATATATGCTTTAATCTTATCATATATAGTACTTTTCAATTTCATATTTACAATAATTACAGAGTTGATAGCCGCGAATGTATGAAGATATAAACCAATCCTATTTTTTTAGAGAGATATCAAGGATTAAAAGAAAGAAGGTAATGCAAGTAAATTGTTAATGGAATTAAAGCATATATAGTGTTATGTTTCACTATGAATATAAGTATTCTTTTAAATGACTGTAAATACACCCCCTCTGCACCAAACAATTTTGATTAAAACAAATATACATTATTATTGTTCGTATTCTATACACGTTATTCTCTTTCAAATTATAAAAAGGTAATTAAAATGCATTGCTCAACATATTTTCAAGCAGAGACCAAAGAAGACATTTATCAAAAGAGAACACCTTGATCTCTTCCAAGTATGGTACCGATCTCTTCCAAGTATAGTACAGATATATGAGCATAGGAAACATGGAGTAGAGTTCTCATCTAATTATTCTGGTTCCTTAACGAAAATGTATTAACAACCAATCTAAACCAAGACCTTTGGATGTGCCTGAAAATGAAATCTGATGAGAAATGTAATCACCATAGAAACCAACATCTTTTAATGAACCTCAGTAGAGCGATGATGTACCCACCCAACCTAAAAATCACCTTGAGAAAAATATTGCTGGGTTAATTAAAACTCAACACCCAATTATGATTCAAAGTGATATCTCCAATCTTCAGAGGCAGATTTCAAGTGTTATGTCACTTCGAGCGACAGCAAGGCCTAGTGAGCCCCCACCACCACTCCTCTGACATATAAGCTACTTCATGATACATCAGCATTTAACCGACTGTCTCCCACAAAACAAGATTTATCAGGTTCAACCCAATCTGAATCCAGATATAAAATTACCCCTCCTTTTCATCTTCCACTCCACCATATATGGACCAAGAGGTTGCTTCCCTCCCCAACATATACCATAAATGGAACAAGTGCTGACACCACTATCTCACCCCCATCATATATGGAACCAACGATTGCACCACTTCCAACCTTACCACCATTGACGGGAAAATCTAATGAGGTTAATTGTGATTTTAAAAAAACCGACAAGGATAACTTCTCCATAAAGAGTCTTCGAACTGCTCCTCCTAAGCTGAAGTCGACTCCAAAGCGGCCACCAAAAGACGACAGTAGAAGTAAACTGTTACAAGAGATCAAAGAATTTTTGTCCAGGTAAGTTAAATTTTAGTGTTTTTCATGATTCGTGCCATTTTTAGAGTGCACAAAGCAAGATTGATGGACTATCGATAAAATATTTCTTGAAAGAAGAGGTGATTTTTTTGTAAAAATAAGATGTTTTCATTTTGCAATGCTAGTATATACGACTAAGTTCTTCCTAATGATATTGATCAAATAAAATTCTCTCAATTTCAATATGTTTCAATATAGGAAAGTAAAGCTCGGAAATAGGCCTAAGGAGGGAAAAAAATGAAAGAAACGACTATAACTGCTGCAAACACTGATGTACACGCCCTTATGGAAAAGATGCTGAGCATGTGCGTGAAATACCACCAAGTGATGAGGATGAGGAGGATAGTTCTGCTGATGATGGTTGGAATCAGTCACGGTAAATAACGCATTGATTCTTATACAGTGAAACTTTGTGAAGGTTTGGGATGAAATATTTTAGATTTTATGACCGACATTTTTTTTGTTTTATGGCATCTGATCTTTGATGTTTTTTTGTACGTGTTTGCTATGTTCCTATTTTACTAGAAATGGATTTTTAAGCTTGAATTATGTTCGTTATTTCCATATATTTAATTGTTAAAAATATCATGATATATCATGATATGGGAGATGGATAAAAAATATTTTATTTTTGCATTACAGAGATTTCCATATTAAATAGGAACTTAGGGACAAGTTTTACTGTACAACAGCTATAATAGTCTTTTCATTACAAATACCATGATATACAAAAGTAATGAAATCTGATTTGTCCAGCTTACCCTGTGACTTCAGGTGTGATTAGATCATTTGTGATTTTCTGTTCCTTTCATTTGCATAATAATGGTAATTTTCAAAGTAGACGCACAAATATAATTACTTTATCTTCCTGTAATATGATTAATATTTCACCATTTGTACACGTACTGCACAAAAACAGGACGTTTAAAACAGGTGAGGATGATCGTTTTTATAAGATTTATTTACATTTCAGGTGATATATCGTGTATGGGCTAATATATACACACAATCAGACTCAATATGATTTTTATTTATCTAACATAAATCGTTATTGGGTTATGATATTGCGATACATGTAAACTTTAAGATAGAATATAATTAAAGAAATATAAGAAAAACCATCCCGTGCTTTATAAATAAATTAAGTGCCAATAAACCAGGCTAACATTTTTGTGTTTTTAAAATACAATGTACATACTTCATACTTTGTCTCTTTTCCTTTACTGCAAAATATAAAAAGTTCAGGTGCACTCCTACTTGCTACCAGAAAAGCATGTTCTATTTATACCCTTTTATTCTGATTAATTTCCTTGTAAATGTGGCAAACAAAATGCATTATGAATGCTAAATACGTACTTTTTGTAATGTTCAGATGTTTAGATTTCGTTTGAGGGCAGGTGAAACTCGAGAGTCGAATGTGTATCCAATTATTAGCTACAGTCTTCATATTTCTCTTTTTGGGGTTGGGGGTGGGTGGGAGGTTGGTTACTTACTGTGTAAGGAAGATATTGTAAATGTGGTTGCTATCCATTTTTCTGTATAAAAATTATAAGTTTCTTGGAAAATCCTTTTTCATTATTTTCTTCATAAAACACAATTTCAAGCACTGAAGTAACAGGACGGTATTCATAAGAATATAAAAGCAAATTGGCAAATAAAGGATCAAAACTAGTACCCATTTGATTTCCAACAATTTGTTGGAAGACTTGATGTCTGAAGACAACGAGGAACTCTAGCAACCTACATGTATATCAACTTCAGAGCACTATTGTGTAGAACCAGAGTGATTTAAGACGAAATAATTTTGTTGATGACCATTCATATATAAGATGAGAAATTCTCCGCTTCCTTTTTTCTTGTAGACGTTGTCTATGACATATTGAAAAGCCTTGCTTGTTTTGATTTATCGTGAGTAAAACAAAATGAAAGATAAAAAGGATATACTGTTGAAAACAATGAAAGTTAAAACAGAAATAATTTAATAAGAATTTAAAATGATTTTTCATTCGATGCATGGTGACTTATGTAGAGTGAAAAAAAAAATCAATCATCTGGAGCTTGCAATTGAAAATATGCCCAACTCTATTGCTACAAAAATACTTTTGTTAGAAAATCAAAGATTTTGATCATAACAATTTATATATTTTTACAGCAAGAGCTGAATCAACAGACCATGCCATTTATACAGCGGTGTTTGGAACCCATCAACGTTAGTCGGGTAGAGGTAGAGAAGGGCATTCAAAATGAGTTGGAATGCGTGACCAATCACACGCTCAGTAACATCACTCTACAGCTCAGCAGCCTGTGTAAGCATGCGGAGGACATGTTTACCGAGCTGTCACAGGAAGTGCAGACGTTCTACGACCGCACGCGGCAGCTCCAGGGTAGAATGGACCATCTAAAGGAGAAGGTCACCAGGCTAGACGCTGCTGGAGAAGTGGGTAGGGCTTAACTAGGGAAATGTTTCATGAAATATATGATATAAAGAACAGCATTCAAGCTCAAAGTCCATAAAACAATACAAAATAGGAGCAACCATGGACGTCCAAAACATCAGAGGTGAGATCAGGTGCCATGGAGGAGTGAGCATAATCTGCCGACCGGACATTCCCGCCGTGTGCTCCTTATCATGATAGGATTGTGATATTAAGATAATATTAGGGCTAAAAGGTTACAAACTCGACAATATAGGCAAACAATAAGGCTGACAATGGGTTGTTAAAGAAATCTTTTGTCTAATACCGTATTTTTAACTAAACTCATATTAAAAATTAATCACTGACATTTTTAAGTTTTATTACGTAAGCTCCTATAAGAACATTTCATGATAAATATTGTTTGACATAAATAATAAAATATTTGAAATGTTCTTCATAGTATTTATTCTCAATATACACCTGAGGAAACCTTACAAGAGTTCTACCCAACATGACCAGCAGGTGGTGTCCCGGTCTACAATACCTCGGTGTATACTGAAAGCCTACAGTCAGAGTGAGGCCACGCCAGCTCTGGACATCCTTAACACATACAGGTAAATATATACTTAACTCAGGTGAATGAAGGTAATACAGTCGAACTTCGGTATCAAGAATGCTAATGTCCAGAATATTAGGGATATATGTTAAAAGATTTGAAAGTCCCAACTTATTCTTTAAATATTTAATCACTACTCTCACGAATCTCTAGATAGATTGAAGTATTTTCTTCTTATCATCGAGTTTGAGATAATGAGGTTTGACTGTAATGAGGTTTGACTGTAAATTAAAAGGAGTTATTCGTTCTATCATTTACCTGGGATAAAATGTACATAGTACAGACTACCCATTCCAACTGAATTTTATGTTCATTTATTGATTTAAGATAAACAATTTTTTTTTCAGAAATAAAATACCGGTATTACATTTTGTTCTTGTACTTGCCTTTCAGAGAAGATGGCTTGGATAGTATGAAGTTTTACACAGATCCAGGATATTTCTTTGCATGGAGCTCCAAGATATGCAAAAAGATATAGAAAAAAGGAAAGCGGAACTAAAAGACATAAGACAAAATGTAACTTCTCTTTCTCCACGTAATTTTCAAATCAACACAATAACATATTATGGAAATTCAAACATGATAAACTTAAATCATTGTGCATTTGTATTTAAAAACAATCTTAAGAATGACTTTCTTGTATTCTGATTTTTTCAATTCATCTTTCAACCAGTGAGCAGATTTTTTTCTGTATGCCCAATTGAGCATAAAGACATAGATTATTCTAACCTGAAAGACTTCTTCTCTCTTTACATTTATTATACGTTTCGTTTTGTTTAAAAATAAAAATATCAAGAAACAAATACATTTGTACATGTAATTGTAAGTCACTATTTAAGGTGTGTGATCCATTATCATTTATTTCTAGAGACCACAGAAGCCAAATCAACAGAAGAAAGCACCTCCACAGGTGCAGACAGTAGTGGAGAAATACTAAGATATGAAGCAGGGAGTGGAGTTTTCCAACAAATCATATAAGGCTGATCCCGCTTTACTATATATACAAAACAACCAACCACGACCAGCAAGCTTAGGGGTGCAAATGCGAAAACCAGACAATAACTACAGGGGCTCAAGACCTCCTCAGAATGGGCCACAGTCTTCTCAGGATGTATCAAGACAGTCTAACTTTCAAAATGAGAGCTATAATTACATTGGCCAGCCTGGAAATCACCATCCTCAAAGCATTCAAAACCATTTATCTTCTCAACAGAGCCGCATGTCAAATATGTCAAACCGAGCATTCTCTGGCAATATTGGTGCCTCGAGGCCCAGTCACCCCCCTCCTGTACCACCTCCTTTTATGCCAAATGCACAACAGTATCATCAGAAGAGTCTAAACAGGGACAGTCTACCACCGCCACCACCCCTTCCACCACTAGGTAAAGATGAAGATCAGCCTAGTCCGGAAATTTCTAAAGTACCCATCACTCATCGACCGTCACCTGCAAAGCAAGAGGTGGACCTTCTATCCCCACCCATAAGCCCAGAACAAAATCTATCCCCTCCTCCATGGCCACTACTACTGGATGCAGTGATGGCACCCCCTCCACCCACACCCTCTCCACCACCCATGCCTATGACTAATGGTTTTGATGATGAGAGTTCTTCAACTGGTTCTAGGTCCCTAAAAATGGATCTCAGTGCTTCTCCACAACTGAAACCAACGCCCAAACCACAGCCCATGGTGGATGATAGAAGTAACTTGTTGGCACAAATTCGAATGGGCAAGCGTAAGTTTTCACGTGTTACTTGGTTGCAATAATTATCCAACCCTCAATGTAGAGCAACTGCATGAGTAAAAGCTGTTATGAATAATTCGTGATTTCTACAATCCTTCTGTATAACTTGTTTCCTTCCTTTTGAGGTTCAGTACATTTGTCAAACATAGAGCTATTGCTGGAAATAGAAATAAAAGTTTTAAATCTATTTTTAGGATTGCGTAAGGTGAAAGAGAAGAAACAAGAGAGGGACAAGTCTGCACCAGATGGAACCTTTGACGTTCATTCCATCATGAGCCGAGCACTGGAGATGCGTCGTAGAGTGATTCAGGTACGCAGGGAAGAGGATGACTCTACTGAAGATGAATGGGACTGATCAGTATTAAATCCAGACTTATACTATCCTACAATGTAAACGCTGCAGTGATCTTTTGTTGATTTGTGTATCCATGACAACAGGCTTTTCTCCAAAGACCCAACTTTGAATGAAATATTTGAGGAGATGAATGATGTTTTACTTGAAAAGATCTACGCGCGTCTTTGTGGTCAGCTGATGCAGTGATGATGTATTTGTAACACATAATAAAAGTATCTAAGAAAAAACATCAGAAGATTGCCATTAATCCATGTTTTATATATAAATTTGTATAATCCAAGTAATATCTTGTAGCTAATCAAAGATATCTGCATTATTATGGCATAGAGAAACTTTCTACTATATTTTGAGTATGTTTTACTTCATTCTGAGTGTAGATCCGTGATCATCGTTACCTGTATGATACCTTGATTTTAAAAGAAATACCAGTGAAAAACTGAATTATAATGATATCAAAGTATAGCTACTTAACCAGCATAGTGAATATACTAGAAATTGAATATAAAGTCCTAATTAAAGTTCATAGCTATACAGCTGTATATCCTGTCCATACGATTTAATTACCTCAGCATAATATCAGGATGTGATAAGAATATTTCTACATTTTTTGCTATCTCTCTCTTTCTCTGTCTTGTTACTTTTAGATAAATATACAGTTCTAAAACATGAAAATTAGAAATTTAAAATTTAAATATGTACATCTCCTATACATGTCCATTTATGTATTGTCAAAAAATAAGGTATACTACTGATGAATAAAATTATAGAAGAATTTTATGAAAGATTCTTTTAAAAGAGTAAAATCTTCATATATATCCATGTAGCAAGTTACATACTTAATAAATCCATAGAATGACATTGATTGCGCTTTTTAAACTTTTCCATCGAACTACATTGTAACTTTATTTTGGCAAAATCTTATTCTATATTAATTACATGCAACTTATAACATACACATCACTTTTAAAATAAAGTAATAGAATGGCATCCATTGCATGTTAATAGTTTTCTATCAAAGCATAGTGTAGTAACAGTTCTCGAATGCAATGCTTTTTAAATTATTTCCTCTATCCAATGTACAATTATACTGTATTTTCTTAACACAGTATCTTTCCTTTAATTTCAGCACACGACAAGAGGAAAATCATGAATTGATAATTGCTGTTGATTTTGCATAATCCTCGGTTGTCCTCCTTGAATAAAAGTACTTTTATATTGTATTTTCTCATTTAATGTATGGTGAAAACCCATCTGTAGGACAGTAGTTGTTACATTTAGATAAAGCTTTCATTTTCCCATTACAGAATGTTTATAGTATTTCATTGTGTTCATGGCGTTTATTTAAAGTCAATTTTTCATTTGCAAGTTAGTGTTTTCCCCAGATGAAGGGAGATACATAAAACTTTCCTTGTCTTATTAAGAAATGTGTCATTGGAGGTAGATAAAAAAGACGTAGCTTTTGTATATACCTGATCTTAGCTTTTTATAAGTCATGTTAATCGGTTGACTTGTCGGTTGACCTTTTCAGGTCCAAGTTTAAATCTTAATTCTTGTCTGTGTGCAAATGTAGGACTTTACATTTGACTCTTAACCTATACGCAATTAGTTCTTAATCTTTAATAAGGCATGTTTCTCCGAAACATTTGATTATAAAAAGAGAAAAAAAGCCATGCAGTTTTGTTTAGTCTAGTGGGAATTTGAAATGAACATACATCAATTATAGGGGGAAATTCTACAATAAACACATCTGTATTTTTCACTACGCCTCAAATTTTTGAAATACGGAATACCTTTTTAGACTTAAGATTTCAAAACCCGATCAATCCGTCATAAATTGAACTTTCCATGCACAAAAACGCTTAAATGTAGGAATTTTTATAGACTACATCAGGCATATTTGGTATCCAGTCCGTATTTGCTATGTATCTGTTTTCAATATAACAATTCCCTTTTGCAATCTTAATTAATTCAGCACAGAAGCAACTTTTTTTTAATTTTTCTTCCTTTACTCTTGAATGTTGATAAAGCAGGTAACAACAGTGTCTTCGTTTGTAAGGCTCACTACATTAATTGTATTTTTGTAGATGTCTTCAAGTGGTAATCCACCTTATACTCATAGTTCCCTTTCTTCAATTCTTCAAAATCATGTCAGTTTTTAATATCTTTTATATCTCAAACAACCAATACGAATTTGAACTACCATATACATGTATATCTTTATTGGATTCCAAAACTTCAGAAAAATCCTTACATACAAAGTATATAGCAGGTTTTAGTAAATGTTCAACCAAGCCTCTTTCTTTACTTCCCACTAAGATATTAACAGCAGTGGAGGAGAAACTTCAAGATTACTGTGCAACAATATATTTGAGAAGTGGGGTAAATCAGATGTGGATACTTAAAAATTCCAAGGAACTTTAGGAAAATTTAAAATCACAAGATTTTACCAAAATCAACAGCTTAAAAACTAACAATTTTTCAATTTTATACTTAACCATTCCCGAAGATATATTTAAGTCCAGCCTTTTTTATTTCATTGAAAGCTGTTTCTTTTCAATAAAACTGGAACTCGTGAATTTACTTATCTTGTCATTAGTCATTTGCAAAATTATATATATATAAAAAACATTTCTGATTGTACACACAAGTACTCTGAAGTTGCCATAAAAAGGATGCTTGAGTTTCTGAATGACAATATCTATCTTGCTTTTGGAGACTAGCAGGTCTTCCAACAATTTATTGGAATTCCAATAGGTACCAATTGCACCTTGTTATTAGCAGACCTATTTTTGAATTCATTTGAAGCAGAATTTGTTCAAAATCTTATGCGTGAAAAGAAGAAAACACTTGCTGTGACCTTCAACTCGACATTTAGATATATCAACAACGTATTGTCAATTAACAATAGTTATTTTTATTCTTATGTCGATACGAAATATCCCGATGAGCTTGAGATAAAAGATACTACCTCTGACACTTCTGTTTCATTCTTTGGATATATTTCTTGAAAAAGAC
This sequence comes from Saccostrea glomerata, assembly GCA_003671525.1. Lineage (NCBI taxonomy): Eukaryota > Metazoa > Mollusca > Bivalvia > Ostreida > Ostreidae > Saccostrea > Saccostrea glomerata. The sequence continues at coordinate 110,387 of PRKT01001023.1, read as the reverse complement.
GTCAATGGTAATCCAACACCCAAGCTAAATGATAAACGTGATGACTTCAACTTTTCAATTGTCAACTTCCCTTACTTATGCAGCAATCTACCTTAATCACCTGCATACGGTGTTTATATACCAGTTTCTCAGTTGATTCCATACACAAGAGCATGTTCTACGTATGTACAGTTTCTAAAACAAGAATATCAGCAGTTTCGTTTAAAGTCACCATTTCTTCTGTTATTTCCCGATCATGACAAGGATCACATGGCAGATGTGACCGCTCCGCAGGGGATGCTCACTCCTCCATGGCACCTAATCCCACATCTGATGTTTAGGAGGTCCGTGTTTGCTCTGCTCCTGTTTTGTATTGTTTTATGGACTTTGAGCTTGAATACTGTTCATTATCTCCATATGTTTCATTCATAACTGAAATTTCGTATCTAGAACATCGATATCTTGAATACTATGGATATGTTGAAGTCTTGAATATAGTTTAAACAATCTTGCTACAATTTTACAGAGATGTTAAGTAAGTTTATTATTTGATAAAAGATCATTAATATATCTGAATGTGGAGTTGAATTCAAGGCCAATGTATTGTGTTTCTCGGGTAAAAGTTTCTGAATACTAAGTAAACTTTCCTAAATATAAGGAGAATTAAAACAGGTCAAGTAATAGATGAAAACTGTTGCTGCCATTGGCATTCCAACAGTTTGTTGAAAGACTTAATGTCCAAAGACTACATAAATGTAGATGTTGTCAATGAGAAACATCAGCATACTTTTGATATGAACTTCAGAGTACTTGTGTGTAGAATCAGAGAGATTTTCAAGAAATTAAGTTATTTTTTCATGACCAATCGCAATTTGTGAATTAAGATTTCTGCCTTCTATTGTTTAATCAATGATATTTAAAAAAATTAAATCTATTTCTTTACTATTATCGTAAGGATTGATCTGGTATAAAGCGTTGAAAAGTGATAGGTTTTAATGCTAATTTTAATTGAAAAAAAAAATGTAATTTTTAAATTTTCTGCAAGTTCTTATAAGTTTTGAGAATCCTCTGTCATTTAATTTAAACCGTGTCTCAAACATCTGCACAACAATATGTCTAAAGAGTTCTCCTCTACAACTGTTAATATTAATTGTGGGGAGGAAAGACGAGGGCTTGGTGAAACGTTTGCTTGATCCGGCAATGTATATATGTATCTTTATTTGTAAGGGATTTTTATAAAGATTGGAATCCATTATATGTATATATAGTTGCTTTAACACACCTTTCTTTACTGGAATATTAAAAGTGTTAAAGACTGGATTTTAATGTGGACTCTCTGTTTTTTTCTAAAATACAGTCTTACCAAGGTAGACCACATTTTAAGGTCCTTGAATTGTCTGCTGGAACCACCACATATTGTTCATGTAGCCTTCTTTATTCCCCTGTCACCTCCGATATGGTGAAAACAGAAGGATAGATGGTTTTAGATATTGCTTTTTAATTTTTTAATTGTTGCTATAATATACAATTTACACGTTTAACTAACATACCTTTGTTTTTCAGATTCGAAATGTTATCTTTTTTTATCATTTTTTATGATCCTGTAATTTTCCATTAAAGGATAACTTAATCTTAAACGTAAACAAACAGCTAAATTGTTCCTTCTTAGTATAAAATTATTACGATAACGCGTAGTAAACTGTTCATTTTAATACATAACTACAACATAGAAGGAAAAAAAAAACATATTACGTGATTTTCGTCGAAACTGATGATAAACAGGTAACTTTTACTATTTACACAAATATTGTTTCTAAAAGCTCAGTTTTCATAAATAACTGATGGAGTAGATATATAGAAAGAAACATGATATTATCTCTTAAGCTTAAAGAAAAGTAGCCATAGTCTTCTCAACGTTGTTATAAAATATAAATAACGTGAAGGAAGGAAATAATAGGGAACTCCTTGGATCGGTCAATTGGATGTCAACAATGTAAGTAATTTATCAAAGATAGAGAAATTTGTTAACTATCTAGGATGTACTACGTGTACATTTACATTTCTGTAGATTATAAACATACAAAATTATAGTTTGTTATTTCCAAATTGTTTTATACGTGTAAGAATGAAATACTACGATCGTATCTGAAAAATGAATTATCAAATATTCCATTTTATTTCTGGGAATTTATTTCATTTATTCTTATTTTTTCTGTAATAAGTCGTATAAAGGACTATGCCATTTATACAGCGGTGTTTGGAACCCATCAACGTTAGTCGGGTAGAGGTAGATGAGGGCATCAAAGATGAGTTGGAATGCGTGACCAATCATACGCTCAGTAACATCATTCTACAGCTCAGCAGCCTCAGTAAGCATGCGGAGGACATGATTTCCGAGCTGTCACAGGAAGTGCAGACGTTCACGGACCGCACGCGGCAGCTCGAGAGGCGCATCAGGAATCTAAAGGAGACGGTTAAAACGCTTTATGTATCTGAAGAAGGTAGGGTGAAACTATCATAGGCATATGATATACCAATTGAGATAGGGATGTGGCTTATAAATATGTAATTCTTAAATGTTTGTTGATCATCAACAAAATTAATTCGCTATAATATTCACTCTGGCTTTACAAATGTATTCTGCAGTACTCTGAATTGATATTCAATCCATTGGAATTCCCATGGGTGCTAATTGCGCCCTGTTATTAGAAGACCTATTTTTGTATTCATATGATGCAGAATTTGTCCACAATCTTATGCATGAAAGAAGAAAACACTTGCTGTGGCCTTCAGCTCGACATTTAGATACATCGACGATGTATTGTCAACTGACAATGGTTATTTCCATTCTTATGACGAAACAATATATTCTAATGAGCTTGAGATAACAGGTTCCACAGAGTCTGACACATCTGTTTCATATTTGGATATTTTACTTGAAAAAGACACAAATGGTAATCTAACAATCAAGCTCTTTGATCAACTTGATGACTTAAACTTTTCAGTCGTCACCTTCATTTCCCTTTCCTGTATTATACCTTCATACGGGATCTCTCAGTTGATTCGATGCGCTCGAGCATGCTATAAGTATGAACAATTTCTAAATCAGAATACATAAATGACCAACAAGTTGATGAAACAAAAATGTCAACTCTCTCGCTTAAAGTAATTATTTCTTAAGTTCTATGATCGATACATTTTTTTTATTCCGGGTCTACGCCAGTATCTTTGACCGATTTATTCTTTGAGATTAAAGGCTTTTATCCCTTTTTCATAAATGTACACGAAAGAAAGAAATATGTTGCTTTAGTATACTAGGTGTACTTTATTCTAATTTTGTGATTCTAACAGATTTTATAAACAATTGTGCTATGAAATTGTTCCTCAGTACCTTGACGTTGAATGTAGTAAATGAAATCAATTCTTTTTAGTTTCCATCAACGATGCTACAAAGAGGAAGCCATACAAGAGTTCAACCCGCCTTGACCAACAAGTCGTATCTAAATGTACAGCGCCACGATGTGTACTTAAGGCTTACAGTCAATGTGACGCTAAACCAGCATTAGACAAACTTAACCAATACAGGTAAATACAAAAAAGAACTTAACTAATATAAGTAAGTACAAAAAAGAAACAACTGTGGTATTTTGCAAAACATATACAGTAAAATAATGAAAGTAAATTTAAATCGTGATCGTCATGGATGTTAGGACAGTATGACTCTATAACATCTATACAAACATTATTTTAGGGATAACGAGTCTCTTGTCTTAATTTTATGAATTCTTAATTTTGCCATTCAAAGAGAAAAGGACTACCTATAAAATATTTTAATCTAATTTGTTCAAAGGTTAATCATTTTAAAGGAGAATGCGGTTGTTGACTCCAACAAATTTATTTTACTATACGCTATATCAAACCATATTTTCATGTAACATTTGGGTAAGTAAAATACCTGCATGGAAATTTTCAAAATCTGTTTATGAATGATTTTGAAATGCAGTACATGTATTTGGTATAATAACCTAGAAAGGTCATGTTGCCGGAGATAGGCGCCTAAATTTCATCAACTAAAGTACATTATAGTTTTATGAACTGTTATTACAGAGTTGATGGCCGCGATTGTTTGAAGTTTTACACCAATCCGGATTTCTTCATCGAGTTATGGCTTAAGGAGATCCAGAGAGACATCAGGAATAAAGAAAGACTTCTAAGAAAACTCCCTCTTCACCAAAGAATTGTAACTAAAATCAATTTGCATCAATATTGTTTGTAATTTACTCACTTCGATTCCTCTTCTCTTAAGAATTCTAAAATGGCAGTATAAATGCATTAAATATTTCTATGCAGGGAACAAAGAAAGACGGTTATGGGAAGAGAACACCTCGATCTCTTCAAAGTATAGTACAGAAATATGAGAATAGGAAACATGGAGTGGAGTTTTCATCCAATAATGCTGGATCTGTTAAAGCAAATGCATATAAAAATCAGTCTGCTAGATCCTTGGACGTGCATGAAAGGAAACCAGTGAATAAAAGCAGTGAACGTAGGAACCAACAACCTCATCTCAATAAACCTCAGTTTTCTCATGATATACCTAAACAATCTAAAATTCACAAAGAGAAAAATAATGCTGGGATACCTGAAACGCAACATCCACTTATTATGCAAAGTAATATGTCCACTCTTCAGAGACAACTTTCAAAAACGGTGTCACTTCGAGCGGCAGCAAGGCCTATTGAGCCCCCACCACCGCCTCCTCCCACATATAAGCTTCTTCGTGACACTACAGCAGTAAACCGATCGTCTCCAATTAACCAATATCCATCACCTTGCACCCATCTTCCCTTTCTAAATCCTGAACAAAATTTTCCCCCTCCACCTTCGCCACCACCGCCATATATGGACCAAGAGGAACCACTTCCTCCCCCACCTTCATTGTTTATGGTCCAAGAGGTGGCACCCCCTCCCCCTCCCCCACCCCCACCGTACGTGGAACCAAAGATGGCACCACCTCCACCACCACCACCCTTACCACATACAATGGGAAAAACTAATGATGTTGATGATGAAAAATCGAACTGGGTTACTTCCTTAAAGGGTCTTCTTTCTGCTTCTCGTAAACTGAAACCGACTCCAAAGCGACAACCCAAAGACGACAATAGAAGCAAACTGTTACAAGAGATAAAACAATTTGGCCGCGGTAAGTCTTTAATTAATGTCAGTATGTAAGTATTTGTGATATTTGTATAGTATATAAATCTGCACCAGCAAATATTCTGATGAAATTGTTGCCTCAAATAAGAACCACACCTTTTTGCAATCATGAGATATTTAAATTAAATACTGATGTGCAAAAATATATACACTTATATTTCTTCTTTAAAATACTTATCAACCAATACTATTAACTTGAATGATTAATTCATTATTCTTCGACAAAGGAAAATTACGTCCGGTAGACAAACCTTGGGAGGAAAAAGTGGAAGAAAAACCCATACCTGCCGCAAACATTGATGTACACGCCCTTATGGAAAAGATGCTGAGTATTAGTGAAATGATACAACCAAGTGATGAAGACGATGAGGATAATAGTTCTGAGGATGATGATGATTGGAATTAGTCACTATAAATAATTCAAAATTTCTCACACAGGGAATCCTAAAAGAAGTTATGTACTAGGAAGTGAAATTTTGTTTTTATGAAGGATTTTTTTCTCTTCATATTTAAAAAAAAAAAACACTATATGGGTGATGGGGAAAAGTTTTTTTTTGCCTTATGGAGATTCCATATTTTAGGTCGTTTATATTCCATATTGTAGGTTCTTATAGGCAATTTTATTACACTTTACAAATATGATATTTGCACTAAATATGCAAAGATATACAAAAGAAAAAAAAATTAAAAGTCAAAGTATCCTGATTTGTGTAGCTTAGTATGTTTCACTGAATTTAAGATGTGCTAGGAACAGCTGTGATTTTCTATTTCCTGTAATTTTACTTTTTACATTATAAAAGTAAACATACACATTATTTTATCTTCCTGTATATGATCAATGTTTCTTCAGACTAAATGTTATGCATAAAAACAGGTAATTTAAAATGGTTCAAGTGACCTTTTATTTATAGTTACATATAGTATGTAAGTTGATACAAGTATATACTAATATTCAAATCCATTATGGTTATTTAAGATCATAAAATAATAAATTGGATTATGAATTCCAATACATGCGAAAACAAACCGAACAGTAATTGTGGGTTTCTATACTGTGTTTTATAATTAAATCAGTGGCGATTAAGCAGATCAACTTTTCTGTGAATTCAAATCTTCTTTATCTTCATACATTACCCTTGCTCTTCCGCTGTAAAATATGCAGTTCAAATGAAAGTCCTATTTTGTATTAGATTGGTGTGTTCAATCTAAATACACTTTTTATTCTCATATTCCTTTTTTGTGTAAATGTTGCAAACCAAATGCATTGTGAATGCTCAATATTTTATCATTGGGTTACCACTGAAAAAAAGAAGCTTTCGAGCTTAAAAGAGTATCCTGCTACAATCTAGTCACTGTATTTATTTTTTTTATGGTCAATTGAATGTGTTGTTTGATATAAATATAATAAGTCTCGTAAATACGTCTTTTTTTCTCCATATGAGTGAAAAATTCTGGAGAGGGACGTTAATCAATATACATTTCAAATGATTATTTCTGACAAATATACTGGAATGTAAAATGTGTAAGTTTGATGATTTTATATTCAAAAAGTGATGATGGTGACGATTATGATTCACTTCAGTGTTTCAAAACAGATGCTTCTGAATACCATCGCGATGGCCTCCTATCTGTTCTGTATAAGGAATGCAATATCGTTGAATCTAAATGAAATATAAAGTATTTAAAAAATCTATCTTGAAAAAATTATTTTATCTTTTTGTCTTTTAAAAAGCTATTTCAAGCACTAAAGTGACCACTGAATAAGATAGAATTCACAAGAAATCATTCAGAAGAAGAACACACTTGCTGTTGCCTTCAGCATTTAAAATAATATCTACGACGCAATGTCAATTTACAATTGCTATTCCCATACAAGTATATTCCTATGTCGATAAAAGATATAAGATGAGAAAAAGGTTGTACCAAAGAGTCTGACACACCCGTTTCATATTTAGATATTTTACTAGAATGAAGGATATTGAGATAACAAATAGTATTCAATATCAAAGTCCATAAAACAATACAAAATAGGAGCAGAGCAAAGACGGAACTCTAAACCATCAGAGGTGGAATCAGGTGCCAGGAGGAGTGAGTATCCCCTGCTGACCGGTCACACCCGCCGTGTACTCCTTGTCATGATCAGGAAAAAACGGAAAAAGTCCGTCGTCAATTCAGTGTATAAATAATGGACTAAGAATTAGTATGGAAAACGTCTGTCAGCATTTGACTCAATGATAAATTGTAATAGCTGACAAGGGCATTGTATCGACCAAGGAACTTACGAAATGATGACTTTAAACGAGACTGCTGATATTTTTGTTTCATCAACCTGTTTGTCAATAATTTACCTCATTTTAGAAATTGTTCATATGTAGAGCATGCTCTTGCGTATCGAATCTACTGAGATATATAAACGCTGTAAGCGGGTGATGAAGGTATATGTTGCATAAGTAAGGGAACATGACGATAGAAAAGTTAATTTAAAAGTCATCACGTTTATCATAGAGCTAGGTTGTTAAATTACCATTAACGTCTTTTTCAAGTAAAATATCCAAGAAACCATGTGTGCATGTCAGACTCTGTGGTATCTTTTATCTCACACTTCCCAGGATATATCGTATCGACATAAGAATGGAAATTACCATTATTAATTGAAAATACGTCGTCGACATATCTAAATGTTGAGTTGAAGGCCATATCAAGTGTTTTCTTCTTTTCACGCATAAGATTTTGCTCAAATTCTGCTTCATTTGAATACAAAAATAGGTCTGCTAGTAACAGAGCGCAATTGGTACCCGTGGGAATTCCAATATATTGCTCGACCTTCTGGTAATCTTACATAGACGTGATGACTTTAACTTTTCAATCGTAAACTGTAACATCCTGTATATATATGTAGCAATATGCCTTCTCCCGCATATGGATTTTATATCACTCAACTAATTCTATACGCAGGAGCTTGCTCTACGAGTGAACAATTTCTAAAAACGAGGTAAGTTTAGACAAACAAGTTGATGAAACATGAATATAACAAGAATATACGCCCTACAAGTATCTAAATTTCGAGTTGGATGCCACATCAAATTGTCGAGAACATCAATGGATGGGTCTCTTTACAGAAGGAAAACAAAACAACCCAACCCTTCATTTAAATTAATGATTTTGCGGTATTAATTGTGGTTAACATACAACGCACTTACAGCATTAATATGAAGACTAGTACAAAATTTTGAATCAGATGAATGTTTGTAACGGTGCCAGACTGCTTTTCACTAAAATCTTTAAAGTAAAGTGACTTTTACAACTGCTAAGAATGAAAAAGGGGTGACGATAATGAGCAATGTCCGATCTAATAAAAATTATAAATAATACAAATCTGTGACAAGGAACAGAAACATGGACCCCTGGAATTTTAGTAGGTAAAACAGCGAAAATATTGAACAGGTATGGCATTCTCCGAGGTGTCTCTTATTTCAAGTAAACCGAGATATCTCTAGAAGACATAATTGTTGCCGTCAATAATTATAGTGCCCAATGGATTCCAACAGTTTGTTAGGACTTTGTCTAAATCTGAAGAATTCATAATTGTCATTCAGGTACTTCAACATTCTCTTAAAATCAATTTAAAAGTAGTCGTGTGTAGAATTAGTGATTTTTATCGAGGAAATTAAATTTTGATGATGACCAAGATATGAAAATTTCTAAGGTCCGTTTGTATATGATGAAAAGTTGCATAAAGTGTAGAAAAGATGAAATTGTACTGTTTTAGTAAAGAATAATTTAATTTTGGTTGTAACGCGTCATTTGATTGGATAAAAAATTAATCTAAATTGTATAATCTGGTTTGCTTACGTCACAATGACTTACGTCTAAATCGTATCAATCCGCTTGACGTTACGTTTAAAATATGAACAATTTGAAGGCGTTTTAAAGAAAGAAAATGGCTTGTTTTATATTCTTAATGATTGAAAAATAAATTATAAGGAATGAATCAAATAGCAAACCAAACTATACTGCTATAACATGGGTTGGAGCAGTTTACGCTTTTTTTTAATCAAATAGCAACCCAAATTACACTCGCGGTTTATAAAGCGTGAACTGCCCCAACCCAGGTTATACAGTGTAATTTGGGTTGCTTTATTCATTCCTTAATTGTCAAAAGTTCGTTGAATTTAAATTTTCTAAAAGTTCTTAATAGTTTTTGAGGATCTACATCTGCTTTAGCAGAATATGTCTGAAGTTTCTCCTTGTAAGAAGTAACAAATCAGGGCTTGGGAGAGCATTTGGTAGACATGGAACAATGCCTTTGAAAGCATTTCTTTAGGTTTAGGAATCCAGTAAAGGTAGGGAAAATTGATGTCAACTCGGTTGGCTGGAAAGTTTCAAGTATTTATTAAACACTAAAATGTTGATTTCGAATTAAATGAAATCAAAATACACACTTATATATTTTCTCACAAGTACATTTAATATATACTATAATTAACGTTAATGGAAATAAGATGTATTAAGAACAGGGGCATTTTTTTTTATTCCTGTTGTTTTGAATGTGTTACTTATATTAGAAACACAGATCTAACCATATCTATTCAATAAACCTGCATATATAATTATCGTTTTATGATACTCTTAAGTTTTGTGAAAATTTAAAAAAAAACAAGACAATATATTAGTTCTTTCTTTTATTTATGATGTAATTCTATATATAGACTAGAAGTTCCCTTTACTTTTATTTTCTCTACTTGTAGATATTAATCTATTACTGAATATTTGAAAAATAGTCATGCATACATCAAAAGACTTCTACATGTTTTAGAAAAATTACAATTGTTCCTACATTGTAATAGCAAGAGCTAGGGCACTTTAAGTTGAAGTGACATCATTTCAGTAATAATAATATTAACTGATTCTTTGATTTAGAAATAGAAAGGGATAAAATTTCTAAATTCAAAAGACCTATTGAGAAGTGTATATCATTGTCTACACTTTTACCCTATAAACATGTACATAAAGATACATTCAATATCACAGAATTATGTTCCTTAATATAAGAAGTTCGGTAGTTGACACCCAAATGTAGACTGTCCACTCACATCAAATCATTCACAAATACTGAAATGACATTGCAATTGCAATCAACATTGCTGATAAAGGATCAGTGTACACGTAGCACTTTGAATGTCTATCTTGTCCAATGTCAAGAATGCTCGAGTCCATTCCCATGTAAAATAGCACCAAACATCTGGGGCCCAGACAAATCAGCACTATTTGTCTCTCACATCATTTAAAGGATTGTCTACTACAGATTGGTGAATCATTATAAATAAGGGGACATAAGTCAGGAAGTCTAGAAGGTCCAGTGATTTAAGATGTGAAAGTTTTTCTCGCACCTCTCGCTCGTGTTTTTCACTCACTCCACCAGCTCTGAGTTCAATGCATAACTGATCTATTGATATTCTGTTGGTTTCTTTGTCCACATTGCACTCCCAAAGTGTCTGTGAAAGAAAATAGAAACTTTATGAAAGTGATTATAAAAGGAAAGTAACTCCTGTTACTGTATTGTAATAAATTTGAAGTATTTATGAGGGAAACGGTTTTTCAAATTTTGATTATTTGAAGAAAAAAAAACACACACAAATAAATTAGTTCAAACATTTTGAAGATGTAAATTTCTTACTTTGCAAAGGAATGTTTTCATTTCCAAGATTCTAAAATCCATTGAATCTATAAGTAGTTTCATCCAATCACTGAAAGAAATAGACAAAAACATTTTCCAAGTTCTGCTATTTTTAACCTTGAATAAAATATCACTGTAGCTGAAATCTGAATTTGTCAAATTTAAAGTTAAATTTAAATGTATACAAGAATTTTTTTAACTCACTCTACTGCAGAAATTCTGTGTGAGAGAGCAGCCAGCACAGAAAAAAGTTTGAAGTCAGCACCTTTAGAAATGTTGTAGCCAGCAATCTCTAATATCTGAAAAATATTCACGTATATAAAAAGAGGACTATATTTTAAGACTGAAAGAATAAGGTCTACACAAAATACATTTTTTGTGACAATTTTAAATCAACTCAATGATCCCTTCAATCTATAGTTTCAAAACATTGAAAAGTGACACTATTTATGTACATATATTAAAGTAATGCTTCAATATTAATTACCCTATACAGATATTCTTCTTCCTGCATAGTCAGTCTGTTGTTAACTCCCCTTAAGGCTATCATGGCTTCTATTCCATTCAACCAGCCTTTACTTTCATCATCAACCTGTAAAATTTTACAAACAAGATACTGTAAATTTATATATTACTTTTGGCTTGTATGATATTTGGCGGAAATTCAATTTTCAACAAGGCAGTGTAGATTTGATTTAGCGCTGTCTGAATTTGATAGTTATAAAACTTTATATACAAGACAGTTATAGGGATGTACTTGAATTAGCGGACTCTGTTTACCACCAAAATCTCTAAATAGAATAATATGTTTACAGTAATTATCTAATAGTGGTCATCCTATAAATTACATGATACTGAAAATTAAAAAAAATTAACAATGAATTCTAATTCTTGCAGGGTTTTTTTCTTAATTGAAAGACATTACATAAAGCTATATACAAGACTTTTAAATTTCTTAATCTTTGAGACAAACTTGATATGTAAGTAAAAGCAAAATCATACCACATCAAATGTCCTTTTGTACATTTCCAAGTTTCCTCTATTAAAAATACAATACTTTGCTAGGAATCCATCTGAAAATTTAAGTAAATTCCACATTTCATTTAAGATTACACTCATCTAGCCATGTCAATAAAAAAACTGAGCTCCTTCTATACTGATTCTTATATATATAGTTTTACTTTCATGATATTTTACAATGTAACAAAACCCATACCAAAAAAAGGTACAGATTAGGCATGCCTATTCTTGATAAATATAGGCACAAAAGAGGTATACCTAAAGTATACAAGTTTGGAACCACTTCTTCAAGTATAGGTAGCAAATTGGTACAAAAAAGGCATACTAAAGGTATACTTTTCAATGATTCATTTTTTTCTATTTCACATATAGGTACATTTTAGGCACACATAAAACATTAGATTGAGCAGTGAGGCATACCTAAAGTATGCCTATACATAGTATGGCATATAATTCTAACAGTCAGATAGGTACATTTTAGGTATACCTAAAAGGTGCCTACATATCAATCTATTAGGTACCTTCAAGGCTGTGCCAAAAGTATGCCAGAGGTATACCAAAAGTATACCTACAAGGTACCTATATTGTACCAAAAGCATTAATAGGCACATTTTAGGTACTAAAAAAGCACAATATTGGCACA
>PRKT01001023.1:69339-94851 GCA_003671525.1 Saccostrea glomerata | reverse complement strand
TAGGCACATTTCAGGCACACTGTAAAATGACAAAGTCCAAATTAGGTACATTTTAGGTACACTGAAAAATGACAAAGTCTAAAGTAGGCACATTTCAGGCCCACTGTAAAATGACAAAGTCCAAATTAGGTACATTTTAGGTACACTAGAAAAAAATTAAGTTCATTTTTGGTACAGAATAGGTATGCCTTTTCTGTACCTATAATAGTAGGTACATATTAGGTACAGAAAAGGCACAAAAAAGGTATGCCTATATGTACCTTTTTTTTGTATGGGAATGCAAGATTACATTCATTCACATGCATCAAAATATATGCTTCTACAGTCAACCCTTATTATCTATAACTAAATTGGATGAAGAAAAAAAATATATCAAGCTATCTGAGGATTCTAAATATTGAGGTACGAGTACTTAAAAAGAAGTGGTAGGAACTTCCAGCTCACTTTAGCAAATCTAATACCCAAGGCATCAACAGTAAAATATCAATATAAAGGGAAATTTTCATATATTATTCAATAATTTTAAAAGTAAATTGATACTAAAATATATTTAAAAAGAAATATACCAGAACTTAAGTTCCAAATAAAAACAATCTCTTTAGTTTTTATAAGGATCAATTACAAAAAAATGCATTCTAAAAAAGTGCAAGGCTCGATCACTCCATTATTGTCACTTGTAATAGTTAAATGTTTGTAGAGGGTTTAATGTCAGACATGGAAGTAATGGCTCCTACAGCAAAAATTTCTTTCAAATAAGACATATTGTAGATTTTGTAGACTATCTCTGAGTAACATATCCATTATCCAACTTTGAATTAAATGATAAAGAATTATCAGTGTTTTACAACACATATTAGGTTTGCGAAGAGAGGACCCATGCTGAGATAATTATTAATAGAATATTGTTGTAAATTCCTTGATTATTGTAGCATCTTTTATTTATCATATTTCAACTTTTCCTTTTGCTTATAATTTTTTTAATTGTAATTTTAAGTATATCAGATTTATAATTGCGTCAATGAAATTTTAGTTTCTTTTTATGGATGACCTTATTCTTTCAAAAGTATGTCAAAAGCACTTGTATTCCTAAAAGTTCACATTTAAACCCATTATTCAAATGTTCAATATGCATGTTGATTGGCACAGTTTAGAAAGTTTAGTATTAGCCTGAGGTAATAATACAAATGTTTCCTGATCTGACATTATAATAATTAAGTCTTTATTTCATCCTTTTTCAGGTTCCCATGCACTAATAAATGGTTGTCATTTTTAAATAATGAAAGAAAAAGATACCTACGTCTTAGGAGGAATGACAAATTCAAAATAAAAAACAATACTTACAATCATCAAAGCTAGGTACTCCATCAATATATTCAATATCGACCTCCACTTGACCCTGCCTCGATTTCATTTTCTCTAGCAGCTCCATCTGTTTTTGTCTTCTCCTTTCTAGCATTTCCTGCCTACGAAGTTCATCTTCGTAGGATGTGTCTTTTTTGAAGGATTTGCGCCTATTGTTCAGTTTCTGTTGTAACTTTATAGGTGAGGATAACAAGTTTCTGTTCTTGGTGGGGGAAGAGGTCTTGGAGGGTAAAGAGGTGTCTGGCAGTGGGGGCTCCTCAAACTTTACATGGGGTAAAGAACTTGAAATATCTGAAAATGTACATTTTGTATATAAATATTAAGACAAAAATTTATATCAAAATACATGTACCTATAATCACTTTTTGTAAAAAAAAAAAAACTTTTTGCAATGCCTATAATCTCCTTCTCTCTCTTAATATTATTGAAATTTTGAGCATTTCAATTTCTTTAGATCAATTTATTGCACATGTCTTTGAATTTCAGGCATCTCCATGAAATCATTTTTCCTTCATACAAAATCTATAGGAAAGCACTACATGATGATGTTGCCTCCCTTACTTATTTACCTGTGGGTAGGTCTGGCACAGAGGGTAGTTCTAGTAAATCTGGAGTAGGAGGGGTGGGGGGTCTGGGGGGAGGTGAGGGGGGTTTGGGGGCCCGCTTCTTCTCTAGATTGAGGGTCCTGTGGGCCAGCGATTGTCTTCTCCTTGACTGTGCATCAGAGGTGCTTATCTGCAAATAGCATTTCTTGGAGTTAAAATGTTTGTCTTTCAAAGTATCACTCTATGAAATTAAATTCATGTTTATACTTAAAAAAAAAAACATTAACATACAATGCATGGGAGACCAATGTGTCATTTTTTCTGAAAGAAAATAGAAGATGCCCTGTATGAGAAATCCATTCACTGCAAGCTAGGTGATCATACTTACATGTACACTGTATCTATTCTTTGTCAAAATTCAGAGCAATTAAAATAGTGTGACAGAGAATATATAAAGACTCCAGAAAACAGAAATCCAGAGCTCAAAATGAATATTTCATCCGCATTTCTAACTAGCATGTCATTTTGAAATTTCCAATCACAATCTTTATATGTTCACAAATGTCACAAATGTCACCAACTAAATGAAAAATCTCTCTGACAATATTAGTTAAATCTGAAACGTTCTTACATCTTCTGATAAAAGCATTGGTTTTAATAATCTACAATAATACCTCACGGTATAAACTAATATTGTTGGTATGCTATGAATTGTACGCTGGGTACAACCTTCAAATTTATTTACTTAATTTTAGGTTGATGATCAAATTCCTAGGTTGAAAATGGGTTTTTAATGCCCGATTGAATTTAATTGAATAGGAGAAAACAATCTATATCATTTTAATCTTGGAGACACAAAAGTTCTTTGAAGTCCTGCAAGACATCTGTGAATCAGATTTTTTGAAATCAAGATTTTCTAAATCCCTCTTGTTCAATACTGCTGGTTAAATCTTCATTTCACTCTATTAAATAAATGTATACCAAGACAGAAGTAAATAAAGACATAGAGATTTAAATTAATCCTCAATTTGTAAAGAATTATTTACAAAAAGATGACATTTCTATATATGTGTCACAATGCTAAGTGGTTTTGTGTGTCACAAGGGAAACTCTATAGTTCTTTAAAAAAAATACATTTTTGAGATACGTTTTATAAGTTAAATATTGGAGCAATTTGAATTATGATTTCCCTTTATGCAAAGAACTATATGCGGTATATTGCATATGTTTGCCCCCACAAAAGTCAAATTTTGAAAACTTCCTGAAATGTGCTGAATTCAATAAATTGTACGAGAAATATAAGTTAACAGAAAATATTATAGTTCCAGAGCAGTGTATTCACAATTTCTGTTTTTATGACGTCACAAACTAGTCCGATTTTATATCCTTTTTCAGAAAAAGGACAAAATGGACAATATTTCAACAATTTAAGCTTTTAAAGTTATAGAGCGCATGTGTGTTCAGGAACAATATTGACATATTTCATTGATATTATCATTCTACACATTATATCAAAATATTTATCCTGAACACACATGCGCTCGGTGACTTTTATTTAAAATATCGACGAAATATGTACATTTTTCTGCAAAATTCATAAAAAACCGAAATTACGTCATATTTGTGACGTCATTACGTAGTACATATGACGTCATTACTTATGAAATTATTCAGTGCTTTGAAGTCAGCATATACTCCCCTGTTTAAGAACTTAATTAAATATTACTCCATCAAAGTTTGATTTTGGGGGGCAAATGTTGGTTAATACCGCATATAGTTCTTATTCATAAGTATTTCAAATCAAACTCTGATTATAATTATATGCTTCCAAAATTATTAAACCGAATCTCAATTTGTGAAAAAAATGTACAACATTAAATGAACCAAATGTTCAGAGTATATATTTAGCTTAATTTGACATGGTCAATCTGAACCAGTGAGAAAAAGATTTTGTTGTGCAATCAAGACCATTTTCAAAGTTGTGTGAAAGTGTGTGTGTGTGTCACTGTGAATGTGCCATATCACAGTGTATCCCAATACCAGACTTGATTTTCAGAGGACGTGATTTCCAGTATCACAATGGAGACTCCCACCAAATTTGAGTGCATGACTTCCAAAACTCATTACTGTGGGTGGTGGTGATGCCTTACCTGAAAATCTGGGAGGGGAGGGGCCAAAGTAAAATTACTCAACTCTCTCAGAGTTTGAGAAATTCCTCCAATCGGTTCATCTTCCTGGAACCATCACACACACATATATAAAATCAGTAAGAGGTCAGATATATATGCTTGTTACACTGGTCATTACATGACTACTTTAACATATTAAAATGTCTTATGAATCTATTCTGAAGACAGATTAATTTAAGGAATATGTGTTAGTCTGTTGCATACTGAAAGGAATGATCACAGACTTAATTGATAGGGTTTAGTATGAATAGGGTGGTTGAGGATAACATCACAACAAAACATTACTTTTCCAAATTTGTATGGAAATTTCAATACTACTGCACAAGTGTATATTGACTGTTAGTTACTTGACTGGTTATTTTCTGGATTAAGGAATTTTATTTTGGTTTCCTACAAAATCAAACAATATGCTTTTATAGTGCACAAAAACCTCTTCAAATAAACCGAGCTTGCACTTTGTTACATAAAAGCCTATTCACATCAGATCTGATCTTATGCTGACCAACATCACAACAAGCTACCATACTCTACTGGTACCTGAGTCTCCGGTTCTTTGGGCGTCTTTGGAGGTACAACCGGTTTGGGCAAAGACCGAGGCAGAGTTATTCCCTCTTTCTTAGCAGCACAAATAGATTACAGGAGATGTGTTAAACTTAAAGCATTATTCCTCCAAACTCTTTTTCAATCGAAATTTTACTATCAGGAAGTCTAATGGTAATAAAATCCTTGCTAGTAAAGTCACTTGCTCGTTGGTTGTAGAGAGCCAAATAGGCCAAAATAACATAGCATGTATATGTATAATATTTAATGAAAAAAGAATTGAATTTGTTTCTACACTACCAAAAGCTTGAATGAAAATGATTTTAACTGTATGATTTAAAAAAAACATTAAACCATCCCCAAATTCAATTTTGACATACATACAGATGAACCTACCCTGGTCTTTTTGACTGGTTCCCTCCTCTGACTCTCAGAACCAGCTATAAGTGATAGCGGCCCCGTCTTGGTGTCACCTATTGTAGGAATTGAGACTGGAGATTCCTTCCTCTCCGTTTCCTGTCCTTCTTCCTCTTCATCCTCTGAAATTGCAAAATTAAAGAAGGTGTTTGAAAATGAGGATGTCAGAGATAATGTAGCCTTATTGGAAAAGAGAATGAAATAGAAAAAGGATAGAATGGAGAGAAAATCAGAGGGAGGGGGGAAGGAATAGTGGAAGAGAAGAATTGGAGAGAAAATGAAGAGGGAATATGGGAAAATTGACAAAATTAAAGAGAAGGGAGTGAAATTGAGTGGAAAGCGAGAGATGAAAGAAAAGAGAAGGAGAAAGAGGATAGAGAAAGAATGGAAAAGATTAAATTGAAAAAGAATTGGAGAGATAAGTTGGAAAAAGTGAATGGAGGAAAAAATTATTGACAAATGCGCAGTACAGTTAAGGTGTGCAATGGAAATATCGACTAAATTTTGTATTTAAAAATATATTCGTAATGGGATGGCGATTATTTTTAGTACATTATTTATATCGGATAATTGTAATTATGATTAATAACTACATATCGAGGACGATTAAATTTAATATATTTCCATTTCTAAATTTTTTCTCTATGATAACCCTTTGAAAGTTAGCGGAGTTGATTTCCTGATAATTCTGCCAGAATGTAAATAAGGTAGGTCAATAGGTCAGGAGCTAAGGAGGCCTAGTATGCACGCAAATCTCGTGCGCATCTGTCTCCGAGTCTGACGCTAAGGAGGCCAAAATTTCGTGCAGCTGCCTTTGTGTTTGACACCCGTTATGCAAATTATCCCATGTTTCCCACTATTGTTGATGCCCCTGGCAAATTACTACACTAACCAGACAGTGATTCCTTAAATATAGACTAGTCACTTGATGCAGCAGTCACATGATTTTAGCACATTGACTTGAAGTATTGATGTTACATATAAATATCACTAGTGCAAGGGCATAACCAAGTTAAATTTCCAAGTTTAGTATATAAATAATTCAACACGCATTGTAGTTTTTAAAAAGTGCTGCAATCCTGTCTAAATTCTGCAATTTCATTGTTAAAATTATACTTGTATGACCGAATGCTATATTTTTTGCTGGTCAGCGGCATGAAATATTGATATAATTAAATTGTTTTTAAGATTTCATCAGGATCGCAGCACTTTTCAGATACCTTAATAGTTCTATAATAGTTGAAATGTAAAAGCTTACTTTGATCCATAGAGACTGTATGCCCTTGCTTTAGTTCGATTTATTAAGACCCCCCACATAACCCTCCGATGTACTTGCAAACAAATATACGGCAGTGTCAATTAAATACGCAATATACAGAAAATATATTAATAAAATAGTGAAGAAGACATTAAATTCAAGTTATTGGCCCATAGAATATCTGTAAATAATATTTTATTTTATTAGAGATTATTATGCTTCCTGTCAGTTTGTCTCTATATAACCCATACCCTACTATTCTCGCATAGTGGTCTAAGGATTAATATAGCGTAAGTATACTATGCCGAAATAGTGCACGGCTTTATTTACTGAATAAAATTCTACCATGCACACGCCGGTAATCGAACTCACGACCATGCGGTTGCCAGTCCGATGCCTTATCGATTACGCCACAGAGACGATCACTAATTGCAGGGATTTTATTACATATATAAACTTAAATTATACAATTGACACAAGAAGGAGAAAATAGACAAATATTATTTGAAAACAGTTATATTATTCTAAGGAACCTTAAATAAATGTGTACAACAAAGTTTCAAACTAATTACATACAGATCGTTAGATGAACTGATGTCATGGGGTCATTAAAACGCTTTTTTATATAACGCTTGATTGAAGGATGTAAAAGAAAAATATCAATGAGAATCGACGTCTGCAAACAAATCAGTCTTACTAACAAAACAGAAAATAAAGATGATCTGCTTTGGGACAGAAAATCCCGACTTATTTAGAGAAAATACTAGTAAAATAAATAACTAAGCATGCAACCAATTTTAACATGAAGATTTTGAATGAGTTCTTGCAAGTGCGCTGTGTAAGCACCGATATTTTCAGGAAAACGTCAAATGGATTGCCGCATAAATAATTACAACAGTCAGCATAATAATAACAATAGTGTTGCATTATGCATGTACTATGCCTAAATAGTTTGATGATTTCTAACTGGTTAAATTAGCAGATAACTCATTTTGTGGTATTTTAAAGAAATGTTGTATGACGTATATTGTGTATGATATCATAGTCAAGTTTTCCCGTACAAATTAGGCTCCGCCTCCTTTTTGTGACCTTAACTGTGCTGCGTGAGAGAGAATAGAGAAAAAGTGGGAGAGAGGATTGAAACAGGCTTAGGAGAGGATGGAGTGAGAGTGGAGAATTGAGACACAGAATAGAATTAACTTAAAGATACATATTTAAGTCTTTATTTTTTTTTTCCTTAAATGCTCATGGTGCAGAAACACTGATTCACTTGTGTTATTATCAAAGTATGACTGTGACTTAAATGATCAACCAATGAGCATCAAACAGCTTTACAAAAATATCTAGAGTAAATATTGACAACACCAATAGCACACAGACTCATGCTGTCCCTGTAATTATTACATGTATTTCTTCTACAGCAATATTTGTTATAAACTCAGTAACAGGTGGGGAAAACTATTATGGATGAGTTCAATGTACTCAGAAATACTTTTAAAGAATTTCATCATTTTTTTAAATTTCTTGGTAAATAAAACTTTCCAAAAGCAGTCTTTGAATGGTAACAATAGTAAAAATCATGTTTTTTAAAATTAATGTATGAAAATGGCATTGATAAACATTGCAAAAAATGAAACTTTGTGTACAAAAAATCTCTTTTATATTGACTCTCTGCTGGTGAAAAAAGGTGTTCATAATGATCCACTAGAGCATGCAACAACAGGTGTATACACTGATTTGTGACAAAGCATCTGCTGCATGCAAACGGTGACCCGATTACCTCCCCCTAGTTCCAGCTGAGATATTCCAGGCAGCCGTGGAGTGTTCGGAATAGAAGAGCTAGGAGTAGGTCCCTTATTGACAGATTTCTTTTTTACTGAATTCAGCCATAAAGTAAAAAGTCAGGAAAGTTAAATATAAATATTGTTCAGTGAAAAAAAAACTTGAGAGAGAAATTCTACACTGTTTATGTGTCATTAGCTATTTCTATTCTACCAAATGAGAAGCATTCATGAACAGTGAAACACTGTTATGATAATGTCGATTGTTATATTTCAAGATGAATTCATGTAAATCAAGCTTGGAAATATTTTATTTTGCTTAAAAATAAATAATTTCAACTGAACCCATATCAATGAAGTAAACCCTTCAAACTAAAAACTGATAATATCTACTTAACAGCGAGTCGTTCTTTGTCCATTAATCAGAATTCAGTATATACCTGAGTCTCCTTTGCTATTTTTCGGTTTGCGGCTGCTGGGTTTAGTGACTACTTTTGTCCTGGGTTTGCTGCCTTTCTTTTCTGTTTGCATCACTGATTTAACCTTTGACACACTCAGCTTGTTACTTGGGGCTGAAAGGATAATTAATTTATAAAATATCTTGAAAAAAAATTATAATATCTTAAAAAAACATGACATTCAATCCCAAAATCATGATATAAATTTCCAAAAAATAAAAAAAGAATTCAAAAATTACCTTTTTTGACTTTTTTTGCCTCTGAAATAAAAAGAAAGGGATTAAAAATCATTTTCATATGGAGAACTTTATGTAATACAATGTAAGCAATATTTTTCAAGTGATCGGTCTTTTTTTTTTTTTTTTTTTCTAAATCAGTAAATATTCACAAATCAGATATATAAGTCTGTATTTCCTGTATTAACTAAATTAATGAGTATTATTAATCATGATTAATGCGGATATGATGAAAATTCAATATGTACAATACACGGGTGCATGGCAAAACACAGTGTCTTAGAGGTAAACTTATAATATTATACATTTATGTTAAAACATATTAAAATTAATCATATACATGTATATATATGACACACAAACACTCATTAATTATTTCTGAATCAAAAATTTCATATATCATAGAAAGTCAAAGAAATATTAGTGGCTCAATATTACACTTTTTCGTTTTGTTTTTAATATTCATATGGCATATTTTTCATAACAAACATTTCTTTCCACCATTAATTTTGTCTTACCAGTAAATTAGATTGAGATAGGTTAAAGGGGAACAACTCTGAAATCATATTACACCGATTAGCAACAACATTATAATATATATTAAATTTGATTTGATTTTAAATCAGCATGGGTTTTCCGAGGTTTTGGATTAAACTCTAAGAACAGATATAAAACAGATATATTATTAAAGGTATAGGCATAATTATCAGTAACGTAGGAAGAAATACAGATCATACAGGAGTACAGGGTTGTGATGGCAACACATAAACTTACTCTTCGGGGTACCGGGAAATGATGGCAGTGTATCAAACTGTAGCTCCTCTAATGCTTCTTCTAGTTGAAGAAAACAGGGAAAGAACTTACTCTTTCTTAAGTAATTCAAATGACCGCATTAATTTAGTTTTATCATTAATGACTTGAGGATTTTCTTAATTTGGATACTTTTTAACAAACAAATAATGTTTGCATCTATCAATTGAAAATAATGTATGAAATCTGCCTGTGTCACTTTAACAGCTAGCAGTTTTGTATGTTTACTTACAAACCAATTTGAAACCTTTTACAAAATAATTAACATACCATCTTACAATGAATTCATTTGTATAAAATATCATAAAAATATATTCATAATTTGCATGCTTTCTAGAATTACATATTGAGGTCAATGTTAATTGAACAGAGGAAATATAATACATTTATTTCATATTCAAATAGCTGTTCATTTCAACAATATAAATGCTTTCTTTGGTTGTGATCAAGGAAATTAATGTTGTAACTGCTACCTGCAGATAAATACATGACTTTTGTACATAATGTAATTTTTTGGCAATGATATTTTCCAATATGCAGACTAACTTGTACATAAGGGTGTTTTATCATTTGTATATCTATACATCTATCTGTGTAAAAAGTCATATTAATAAGTAGGATTATGTACATGTATATAAAATATTGAATTATCAATAAGTGCAATGCACATCACGGAATTTTTCGTTTATGGAAAAATCATGCATTTGAATATAGGAATTACATTCAAATGCACTCTATATGAGCATGCAACACTGGATTATGAATGTATGACTAGCTAAATCTCTATGACTGTATATACAAAATTGTCAACATATAATGTGAGTATATATTCATATTAGTATACCATGATATGAATAAGTTAACCTGTTATTGTAAATATACATGAAGTGGTTGACCTTGAGATTGTATGCACAAAAGAGAGACCCATGCCCTCCTGAGTCCCTTAAAAAGGGTGAATTTGTAACATGTATTTGATGCACAAAAATGGATGTTGTTTTATTTAGTAACACAAAAGGTGGATGAACTTATGATAATACAAGTATGTAAAGACACAAAGTGGATTATTATGAAGAAATTGTATGTAAAAGAAATGGGTGATTCATTGATTGTATATCTTTGAAATACTTAAGGTGGAACAAAATTGTATACATATGGCATTGATAGACCAGTGATTGTATACATATGAAATTATGATCAAAGTGATTGTAATGGATAGTCAAGTGATTATATACATATCAAATGGATAGTCAAGTGATTGTATACATATGAAATGAATAGACCAGTGATTGTTCACATATGAAATGGATATAGGCCAGTGTTTGTATACATCTGAAATGGATAGATAGGCCAGTGATTGTTAACATAGGAAATGGATTGACCAGTGATTGTAAACATAGGAAATGGATTGACCAGTGATTACATGTATATACATAGGAAATTGGTAGATCAGTGATTGTATACAAATGAAATGGATACACCAGTTATTGTATACATATGAAAAGGGTGGTCCAGTGATTGCATACATACATATAAATTGGGTAGACCAGTGATTGTACATGTATACAAATGAAAAAGGTGAACCAGTGATTCTACATATATACACGACACAGGAAAACCAGTGACTGTTTGCATATGTAATGGGTGAACCACAGTGACATTTCGTGCTCAACACAACACATGAGCTACCTCTGTCAGTTTCTGATTCAGAGTCTGGAGAAGCTATAGGTGGAACCAGTGGTTCAACTGGCTCATTATCAATTGGTTCATTTTCAACCGGCTCTTCTTCAGCTGGTGACCTAACTGATGCCGTTTCAACAGGAGATTGCACAGGCGACATGTTTTCTATTTCTGGCTGGGGTGTTTCTGGTTGTGGTGTTGGCAACTTAGCTTCCTCAAATACTGCATTATTTGTCAATTTGAATTACCAGGCAAGTATGGGTGTAATTCAGAATTCCAACACTCAAAAATAATTTTTCAAAAACTTTTATAATGTCAAAAACAAGAAATGCACAAAGTTACCTTCATCATCTCCATCTTTTTCTGTTGTTTCCATGGAAACAGGAGGAAGTGAGGTGGAGCTATGATGGGAAGACAACTTTTCTGTTCCATCCAGGGAGTCTCCTTTCTTACTATGTTCTATGATCAAAATTTAAACAGTGTGTCAGACATCACCTCTGAAGCTTAAAACTTTATATTCAGTTGAAGAACAATTGCTTTTAAAAATCCTTTAATATCCTTTAATATCATACATTACTATACTTTTTTTTTTCAAATATTCTCCCAAATTCCATATAGCAGTACATATGGGTCATTCTCAAATTTTGTCCAGATTCCATCAACATAATTCAGAGAAAATAAATTCTGAGAACTTAATATTTTAAAGTTTTATGTTAGCAATGACACATCAGAGATGCGTAAATAATGTTGAAGCACTAAGAATTCTATCAACATTTATTATAAAATCCATCATAAGTACATGCATCCAACAATAAATGTCCATAGTGTTACTTACTTAGAAATCGCAATAAAATAATAAATAACGAAAACTTAAGGTCTCTAGAATCATAATCTAAACATTTTGATCAAAAAAATATTCTATCAAAACAAACTGAGGTTCTTGAGAGAGAAATTTTAGATGACATGAAGCTGAAAGTTGATAAAATTATAAAATTTGGTTATTCTTACAAATATACCTTAAGCATATGTCATTTTACCTCAGCATGAAACACTGGCTTTGCAAACATACTTCGTATTAGAAGACAGCAGGCTTATGTAGCAGTTTTTGACAAAATTGTGGAAATTAAGATTTAGAATTTAAATTCAGGAAAAATGGTTGAGTAACACCAAGGACATTTCCATAACACAAAGGACATAAAAGTAACACAAAAGACATTTTGTTCAAACTTTAAGAATAAATAATAAATTTGTTCCCCTTCCCCTGCAAAAAGCACAGCAATGGCATTATCTAATAGATGTTAATGAACGTATAAATGACTTTAAGAAAAGAAATGCTTTGGATTTCATTTCTTATTACATTTGGAGTCTGACAAGTAACACCAATGATTAAAAAGTAACAACATAGACATAATTGTCCAATTATAAAGATACGTAAACATCAACAAAAAATAAAAATAAGTTATGCATGAATAATGCAGGATTACTATCATAGGACCTAAAATCTTTGATCGGTACATGTACAAGTATTTGTATGTCCAAAAAGAAGTTGTAACACCAAAGACAAAAGATAACACAAAGGACATATCATTTTATTTGTTTTGTTTTACATACAGCCCACTTCCACACTGGGCTTTCTATTTAATACTTCCTACCTACGGTATGTGGAGGACGAATTATAACCAAATCATCATCTTTGTTGTACTAATATTCATCTTTTACAGTTTTTTGGTCATATTTAGGTTTTTTTTTTTTAAATTTTCATTACTGCTTTGATCATTACATGAAGTTCTGATTGTCTTTTTCCCAGTGTTTTAGCATTTTTATCTGGTTTCTTTTCCAGGGTCTCAGTGTTTTCAGTATTTCTCCAGGCACTCTGGTTGCTCTAGTTTCTCTTCATATGTACATTTTTGTCAGCAGCCTTTCCTTTTTCATAAATTAATTGATTTTATGTTGAGTGTTGATCAGCTGCATAAAGAATACTTGTATACATTTGCATAATGCCTATTTATTGTCTGATATAAATTCCTAGATATGCTGGGAAAGTGTGAGATCCATATTAAGTACATGTACTGCCTGACTTCTATAATGTCCACTCTTACTTCAGCTGCTGAGACTCCATTTCAAAAGCTTTAATATACTTCTATAGTGTAAGGTTTACAAACAATTTCCAACCTTTACGGGTAAAATCAATTAGACAAATATGCATGAAGAGCATCTTCATCTACATTCCAACAATAATTCATAATTGGTGACAGATGCATTTTTCCTCTGAAATATAATCTTTTGATATCGCTTTTGATAGTGAATAAAAAACAGTTGTAATTATTTCATCGTCGGACATACTCATTCAATGCTAGAATAGTCAAATGTTCTCTATTGATGTTACTTTGAAGGTGTCTGGAGATCTTTCACTTGTCTGTCTGTCTCTTTTTTGCAACTTTTGAAATTTTTTGTTCTTCCAATATCTTCATCGAGAGAACGCCATGACATGGAATCAAAAGGTTTCAGAGTAAAAAATGTCATATATCATAAAATCCTGGATTTTTACTTTATTCCCTTGTGTTCCTGTTCTTCCCTGGAGTTACCACTTTAACCATCTCATTTTTAAAAACCTCATTATATTTGATATAAATCAAATTGTACCATCTCCCCACAATTGTTTTTTTTTATAGATTGAACACAATTACGACTTCATACGTGGTATTTTTATTTCATTTTTCTATCTTAAATGCTTGCCATTTCCCTTGTGTAACTGAATTTGTCTATAATGTTACCATTAGTTAAAAGGTTTTTTGGAAGTATGAGAAATTTCAGAAATCCTTGGTCATCAGCTCATCAGCACAAAACAAAGGTTGGTCTGGCTTGAAGAGAAATGAGACAGACTCTTGGATACTGACAATGATACAGTCAAACCTTGTTATAAAAAACTGTCTTCAAGAAATTGGGGGATAAAATACATAAACAAAAAGTTGTTTTACACTTTGAGATATAAATACCAAGAAATTTGAGGTATTGGTGTTCCAGATAACAAAGTTTAACTGTGTAGTTAGTGTCTTATGTAAAAAATATCTGCCTTCTATAATTGAGTGTCTAATGATGAAAAAATCCCTAATTTCTATAAATGTAGTATACCTTAGAAGATGTACTTTCATAGGATAAACTTTGTAAAACACTGACCTGACTCAGATTCCTTGACTTCCTGTCCGTCCTCTAGTCCCTGTTTGAGTTGTGAGTCTGCCTCGGAGCTTCCGTCGAGCCGTGAGGAGTCCAGGTCACTCTCAGGTTTTTCTGCTCCCCATGACTCTTTGGGAATGGAAATGAGATCTCTTTTTGGAACTGTTATGGTTTTCTTAGGTGACAAAGAAGGTGTCCTAAATCTGACCTTTAACCCTGAAAAAATTGTGAATTTTTGTAGGACTGGGTATGAAATATTTTTTTAAAAGGAAAAAAAAGAAAACTGATGAGGTTACAATGTTCTAGAGGCTGACAAGAGCTGATCTAATCTTTCAAAGAGCAGCATTTAGCTATTCCTAAACATTAGTGTGAAAAGGGGCATAACTCTTCATCAGCTTTTCTTGTAACACATTGTTTCTGATTGTGTAAGACAGAGAAAATTTATATCTTACAAGTTTATCTTATTGAGCAACCATGCAAGACAATCCAAAATGTATTGTCGTTACATATTATGATACATTTTGGTATAAGCCTATTTTGAAACACAAAATTGATACATACATGTATACAATTTTTTTAAAAAGATAAATTTGATTTACTTCTGTCTGACACAGGAGAGTGGGGAGAGGAGGTTTCTCTGGCCTGTTTCCGTAACTCCAACATGTCGGCATTCCTTCTTCTTAAAGCCTCCCTTTTCTTTAATGTCTATAGCCCAAACATAACAAAATGATATATTTTATGATATATGTTCCATTAAAAGACAGGATTGATCTTTCACATTTCAAATTCTAACGGTATATTAATTCTTATTTCAATTAACTGTTGAATACAGATGATAAAAAAAAATTGATTTTCAGTGTAAAATTTAAATTATCTACTAGCAATAATTCAAAAGTATCAAACAATTAAGTTATCAAAAAATTTAATAAATGATCAGTTGTATGTATTGCATTGCTTTAAATGATTAACTTAGAACATTGAAAAGTTTAATTTATGTAGTTCTGAAAAATAAATTAAAAGTGAACAGTGATTGTACTAGTTAAAGGTTAAATACCTGTACCAACTAATGACTACTTGCTAAATTTATGATTTTTTGAGTCACCTATACCATCAGAGAGAAATAAAAATGACAAAAAAAAAAAGGAAGAATTATCTATGACTCGCTACATCCTTAAATTTGAAAAAGTTTAATTTTAGATAAAAAATGTATTGAGTTTTCATGCATTTCATTTCTCCCTAAATTAAAATCAATAAATTAAAATACCAGACTGAATAAACAACATTCATTTAATTATTTCACAGAAATTAATATACATAAGCATCATGAGCAGCAACACTGGCAATTTATGAAGTGTGCATTCAAATTACATGCAAACATTCATGCATATACATAACTGTTATATCAAATTATATTAATTATAATAGCAATTGAATTCTGAAAAATAAAGTATGAAAATGAAATTTAAACAGAAAAGTGTAAATGTTCAAAATGGCACTGAAAAGTGAAAATTAAAAATCGACCAAAAGTGAAATAATAAAAAAAGAAGATAAAAAACCACATTCAGATTGTGTGGTTAAGAAGTAACATGCAGTTTGTGGTATTTAGTGCCACCATACCATCAACCTTCGAGCAAACGTGTGCTCAGGACTTTGGTGTTTCGATTGATTCTGGAGTTTCAGACTTAACATATGCTGCTCAAATCGTTCACAATGTTGATGCTGATCATGTGACAGAGAGCCACGATTTTTCTGAGCGGCTGCATGCTAAACAAAATGATAGACACTGATGCTAAAGTCAGTTTGGAACAGTATTGAATTGGTATGATATTATGTGTTTTACCTCTTAAAACACAGTCAAATTTGTCGAATCAGGACAACACCCAATTGTTCCATAGAAAATGGCCTGATAAGATGCCTACATGTATACATTTTTAATTGAAATTAAATAAAGAAAAACCTGGGTACCTTAAAATATTTACATTGTAAAAGGCAGGATTTCGGAGTACAAAATAACTGGATTAAACAAGTTTGACTGTATAATTTTAAATGTCCTGTTCACATGACTGTGCATTAAGATGTAACTTTGCAAATCTGTTGAATTTACAAGTACGATATAATAGGAATTAATTAATGTGAAATAAATAGTATTCACATGACATTTATATCAAATAAATAAATTAGCACAAATTAATTTGATTATAATTATTTTGTTAAAATATGTTACTATGTAAATATATCATAGAAGACTTTAATTTGAATTAAACTCGCCATGTGAACAGGACATTAGAATTTAAAACATAATCATAGGAAAAAGCATTTCCTTCAGAAATTCTCTTGTTAATAACAAAGCACCCACACACTTTTAATTATGTTAATCAAAGTACTGAAAGTACTTCTAACTATAAAATAAAGTTATTTTTAAATAGCACTTTGTAATATTACATTTTATTATTAGTTATCACACAGGGGGTTCAAAAATTCTCTGTCATCTTAATACAGATGTTAGCGTAAAATATTCTCTGAACAAATTTCAACAATTCCAAAGTAAGATATAATAATCTGCACCCCCACCATTCTGGATTTTTACTCTCTCTGGAATTCATTACCTCTCTTAATAATTTGTCCACCATAGGAGCATTGCCTACAAAGCTTAAGTAACCTGCTTTGGACTGATTCTGAAAACAAGAATCAAAAACATTGAGGTTCTATAGAATGGTTACAGTTCAAGGGGAAACCGGCCAGCTGACTTTTACAGGTGCTACTTGAAAACTGTGAGATTTTAATCAGGCTGTCCAGTAGATATAGAGACTTTTTCAAATCTGTTGAAAGTACCTGCATATGATCATAGTTCTAGTAATTTTTTTACTTAAACTCAAACCAGTCACATCAAGTTCATATTTTTGTATTTTTCATGTGTGTGAGAGTGTGTGTGTATTGCGAAATATAATAATAATTGTTTTAATATGGAGACAGATTTTAGGAACTATCTCTAAATCAATGAGTCCACACAGTCCATGTTTCATGAGAAGTAAGACCAATTGCCTTTTTTCCTATGCAAAGAGCCATTATACATGGAGGAAAAGAGAAAAGTTTAAGATTGCATGAGGTTTAAATTTTCGCCAGTTTGGAAATTTGTTTTGAAGGACAAGCAAGCTATGTCACAAAAACTCGAAGAGCTTCTTAGTAAGAGGAACAGAAAATTGTAGAGGGAAAATGATTCTAATTGAATTAGATAACCCTAATTGTGATTTTCATAACCATCAATTAGCCAGAAGGTTTAAAGAAGACCTTACGTGACAGATTGAAATGAAATTGAACCCTTTGTAGTCCCAGCCATGAATAGAAATCTGTGCCAACAATCATTCCTTAGAAACTGACTTTTAAACTCTCTTCTGCATTGTCAAGAAATGAATTATTCAATAATTTAATAAGGAAAGTAAAATATTAATTACCCGACACAATCACCCAATAAAGATTTAATTCCTACGCTGTGTTGATCCTTAATTAAAATAGTGGGCCATTTACCATATCAAGGATTATAGTTTTACCTTATACAAGATGCATTGATCATTTTAAACCAATAGGTACTACCTGGTACTTAACTTGGTCAGTTTAAAGGACTAATTTAAAAGTTTAAGTAATGTACAAGGCTTCTATGATGCCCTTAATCAGCAAATTGAAAAATCAGGAATTAGTAATTCATTTGAACTACAAGTCTGCCGGTGAACTATTAATTTTATAATTCTCTGAACCCTTTTTAAGGTTAGCATTATATAAGTTATAATTAACTGCTACATATTGTACAGTTTATATACACTCACTTTCTGCACAACCGTTGATGTCTGAAATTAATTTTTAAAGATTTTTTGCAAAAATAATTATGGTCTTACTCTCATAATATAATGCTTCTATAAATTGTTATATGGGTAACATTATATTCATAATAGACAAAGTATATATACTGCATATACTTATAGCTTCAGAAAAAAATTCTTTTCTAGAATTTAACATAATATTTTGACAATTGAACTTTATTTAAATATTTATTAAAAAATGTTTTTCAAATACTGCATACAGAATGCCCCCAATGTGTGATGAAGATTTTAAATTCAATATCTTCCCCCAAGAACCTAAGAATTAAGAGAGATCTAAAATCATCAAAGTTGCATGAGCACATCTAAAATCTCTGGTTTATATAGTATACATCAGGAAAAAAAGCTATTTAGATTGCATGCATACAAAACAAATCCATTCCCTCTTACCATTTCTGGGTACTGGGTAGGGATATTAGAAAACCCCACTCCTTGAACAAGCTCTTTGATTCCATCAAGGGATAGAACTTCTCGAACTGAGGGAATTTTACAGGAAACCGCAGTAAGACTTTGAGGATCGGTACTATTTGATTTTTTCACCACGTTGTACAGATTAGAAAACTCATTTTGATCCTCACCAGTACTAGCACGAGGGGTGTACATCTGCTGTCCACTGACGTGAATTTTATCCAATGGGAAAGAATGAAACACATTTTCCTTGGATGAGCTCAGTGACAATTTTGTTCCAGTATATTTTTTCTTTTTAGACACCCATGAAGTGTCGGATCCTGGAGGTTTCATTTTTGGCACTGGTAATGTTCTTTCGAATTCCATCACTTTTTTTGTTGCAAAAATGTGATTTACTCAGATTAACAAACACATGTACAGTGTACTCCCTATATTTTGAATGATTGCACAAAAAAATCTAAACTTTAATTGATAAGGTGGATTTTATTTCTTACAATTTAAGAATGCTCTCTTGTCAAGTTTGATAAAAATTTGTTGAAAAAAAAGGGGGAATAAAAAAATCTGCATAACATCCCTTTTTAGCTCCTATTCTTCATGATCTAATTAATCAATAAAATTCACTTTTATGTTTTTCTCAACAAATGGCATAAAATAAAAGACGGCGTATCCCCATAAATCCCATAATCCATTGATAAGATCAGATTCGCTTGCACTTTCAATTTTGAATTTAAAATCCGAAATTCAAACAATTGAAATTTTTCAATATCCCCTTTTCACCGCACTTTTAAGGTATAATTCTCATTGATTTTGATTGAGCAGTTTTAAAAGAACATTTCACTTATCATCTTAGTTAAAGATGTTCATTTCCCGGAGAGTTTCAAGTGTAACATAAGAATAAAGAATTAAACTGTACACAAATCATGCGAGTTACCCCCAAGTCTTTCTATCTTACGAGCGTTTTTGACTCTTTTCTCACCCTGCGATTGTTTGAATTGTCCCATTTGTTTCCAATGACAGTTCTTATTTATTTCAAGCATGAAAGGGACATCTCAAATTCTCTTAATCCACGCAATTCTCCCATCCTCAATGAAAGCATTTGTCTGGGAAAAATCTCAGTAATTCCGTAATACTGGCAACCCTGGAATTGACCACAAATGAATGTTACATCCCTTTGGTATTGTTCATTTGACAAACTTTCATCTTCTGGTATTTATTCGCTGTGCAAATAAGCCTGTTGATATTGTAGCCAAGAACTACCTATCTTAAGCATGTGAAGAGAATTTTTTTGAAGTTTCCGTTTTTTTGGTCTGCCTTGTTTGCTTGTAACATCAATTGTGTATAGCAACCAAAGTCATGTGGCTAAAGTTTAATTTCCTTTCTTTTCATTTTCCGACACAAAGAAAAGTTGATCATTACATCGTCACCTGTGGAAATCTACGAGGACCAATCTCCGAAAGTGACAGATTTGGAAATGATAAACATCTCGCTAATGGTTTTCCAATCTACATACTTATTAATGATCAAAAGTCAAAAGTTTTTTTTTTTCTATCTAAATTTTTATTTGTTCAAAGCTAACCCAGGTATCCCTTTAATATGATGCAATTAACAATCTTTTGTGAAAAGTAAAAAGTGTCATTATGTGTTTAAATTTCCCACAATGCAAATTAAACAAAACTTTCAGTTGCCATCCTTTTGAAAATAAATTACTTTTGGAAACTCTTTAGCCCACTCGGATTTCAATGCGAAATCTAATTATGCAGCATTTACCCAGAGAAATTGTCGAGCTTGACAGCATTAGAATTATAAGTTTTAACCAAAAGAGGGGCAATTGCAAGCATTTCTTCACAATTTTTTTTTAGTCCCAAAGCATTTTTAACTAAAATTGCAATTTATGGAGAAATAAATTATGAGAAAGGATTATATTAATTCAATTTTAAACCAAAAACAGAAATTCTTTTAGAAAGTTCAAAAGATTGAATTATTTGAAAATCTGCAGTTAAAAGAATTGATTTTTTAAGGAAGTTATTATTTTAAAATTGGAAGCTTTTGAATATGAAACTTTGGGTATGTATACATGTATACAATAAAAAGTGATGAATTGATATATATTTTTTTATTTTTCTAAAACAGCTCATTAGACCATTAAACATTTTTAAATGCCAATACTGGGTAATATCTGTACCTTCGCATAGCTCATAAATTCTCTTTTAAGCATTGGGTCTCATACAACTCTGATTTCATTACATTTATTAAAATAATAATTCATTGAAATCAATTTATTTCATATTTGAAGTTAACAATAAATTAACTTCTATTGTGCTCTAGCTATCCAAGAAATTATTTGCCAACCTGACCAAATAAATATTTGAACTTTACGTGTCAAAGAGTCAATTAAATAATATTTCAATGGTCAGGAACATCCATGGAATACAATGACATCCAAAAACGTCATTCTTTTGACAATGAAATGAACTATTGAGATGTAGATGTCATTTAGAAATCAAAGCAACAATTATATCCACATTGCTAAAGAATTTACAAGTAAGTAAAGTTTAAGGGCACTCAAAGAATGGAAAGCACTTACAAGAGACTTGTTTTGGAGAGGAACAATTTTGTGCTATAAAATTGACTTAGTTAATTAAGAGGAAAAATATTATTATATCATTTTTTGTCCTCAACCCTTATTTTGTGTGTGTGTGTGTGTGTGGGAGGGGGGGGGGCAAATCTTTGACCTTTAAATTGGTAAAAACACTGCATACCTTTTAACTATAAGACCCCTCTTTCAATGAAGATGAAAGGACAAAAACATGTATACAAGAATTTATTTTACCAAAAAGCCTGATTTGATCTTGAACCCTTTGTGCCGAGTTTTGCGCTTTGACCTTAACCTTTGACTTAGTAATTTTGCTCAAGGTCACTCAGCACACTTTTCCTCATAAGTATGATCCACATTTGTCATTTAATAAGGAGAAAATATGATCACAAAAAGTTTTCACATGAAGATCTGCTTTGACCATGAACTTTCATTCAATACTTTATGCATTAATTATAAGCACACTTTGAATGTAGTACGAGACAAATAAACCAAGGGGGAAAGAAGACTATGCTTGCAAAAAGGGTTTTACACAGGTATCTACTATGACATAAATTACTGACCTATAAACTTCAATCAAGGTAATTGCCCACCATTTACAAGAATGTACTCTAGAGGTAGAGTATGGGGACAGAAGGGGAAATGGGACGCTGCATTTCATTTCCGGAAATATGCATAGCATTTCCGACATTTTTTTATTTCATTTCCAACATTATTTGTTTTCATTTCCGACATAATTTTTTTTTCATTTCCAGAATTTACCTGTGATTTCTAAGTAAAAGAAAATGGGATTTTAAAAGTACTTATACCAAAATATAAATAAAAAAAACCCAAAAAAACATCTAATAGATACAATTTGTACACGTAGCACTAAGTCTAGG
The DNA here is from genome assembly GCA_003671525.1 of Saccostrea glomerata. Lineage (NCBI taxonomy): Eukaryota > Metazoa > Mollusca > Bivalvia > Ostreida > Ostreidae > Saccostrea > Saccostrea glomerata. The sequence continues at coordinate 72,650 of PRKT01001023.1, read as the reverse complement.
TAAAAGAGTACAATGAGCATAAAACTTTTTCACCACATTTATATGCATAAAACTACATTGTAAATGTCAGTGACAGCACTATACTTATGTCCAAGTCACCGAAAGATTTAAAAAATTAGATTTCAATGATTTATTAATGATTTATACCTCTAAATTTTTCATAAGTAAAGTTATCAAATCTGGTAATATAGGTACTACATATGTATTTGAAAAATGTCGGAAATGAAAACAAAAAAATGTCGGAAATAAAAAATATCGGAAATGAAAAGTTGATAATTACCAAAAATTCCGGAAATGAAATGCAGCCAAATGGGAGAGTCACAATGTTCCAATCTACGAGTACATTCAGCTTCTTTAACTTGGCTCAAGGTCACTCTATCGGTTAAGTGTGAGCCTAAGAGTAAAATATATTTTGGACCTTGACCTTTCATCCTGAAAAGTTTCAAGGTTTTTGCACATTCTTACCCACCTATGGGAAAAGTTTGAGAGAGATTGCAGGGCAGACTGACTCAATTTTCCCCTTTTTTCACAAGATAATCAAGATATAGGAGGTATATCAAATTAAAAAACTAATTCCTTTTATGACGAAGACCCCCCAACTTTGTGCATTCTTTTCACTTTGTGTGCATTCCGTCTGGCAGTAAATTACATGTCATAGAAAAAAAAAAATTATGCTGTCATGTTTGACAAGAAGATAACAGTTTCTATACACTCTGGGTCACTTTTGCTGGCATTATGCATGGAAACTATGTTGGGAGAGTAAATATTTGATGTTTATGAATATGAAAGAAGATTCCACCTCTGTTGTTTCTTAAAGCCTGAATCAATCTTTTCTTGTGTGTGACAGCTTGTGTAAGCATACAGGTATTTCGGTACATTGAAATCTAAGAGAAATCTCTGGCGATTTTTTTTTTTAATTTTCAAGACTTCGCACCTGTGCATAGTCAGCTGTGGTTTTCCCCTGATTTAAGCAATATTTCTGACAAAGCAGTGGTATTAATCATGTTTTATTATGAAGAAATGTTCATTTATATCAAGATAAACTGCATGTATTAAAGAGATTAACATTTCTAAAGGAACTTTACTCCTTATCAAATCAATCAATTGAAAGCAATATTGCTTTTAAAGGGAGATAACTCCCACTTCTGTAAAACTAAAATGTTGATGAATTTCAGACAGCAGAAAATGTACTTTAATATTTTCAATTTCATCATTCATCACATTGATTATAAATATAATAAATATATTTTAGACATTTTAAGTAATCTAAGAAAAAAAACTTGCATTTGTGTAATTTTTAATTTTACCTGTTCTGGAATCCATTTATTAAGAGCATCTATCCACTTGAGTCGTTCCTCCGAGTTTCTGGACCCCTCCCCTGAGCCCAAGTCCTCCTCCTCCCCCCAGGGTGTGGAGTGGTAGAAGCTGGGGTGGATGGAGGGCAGGGAGGGGTGGAGATTGTCAGCGTGGAGGAATGGTCCCGCTGTCTTGGGTCGACTCTCAAAGATTGGGGAGTTGATGGGGAAATTATTCCCTGTGGGGGGATGAAAGGATCTTGCTGAATAGTGACCGGGACCAGGGCTTGTTCCTGATGCATACTGACCCTACGGCAAAAAAAAATAAAAAGTTAAAACAGAAAACATGGTTATTTATTAATATTTTGAGATGACAGTTTAAAAACACGGAGAAATAAATCGAGAAACAGCGCACTTTTTTGTGCGCAATAAATATACAGTTTTTTCAATGGGTGGCACTGTAGCTCTCCGGTCTGTCAAAATATTTTTTTCAGAGAGCTACAGTTTTGCAGCTAAATATTTCATTGAATAGTTTCTAAAATTTACTGTAGAACACCATCAATTATTGCACTCTGTAATCAATTATTGCACTCATGCAGTCAGTATATTTTAACCTGAGGAACTAATTTGGCTACATGTTAATACAAATGGAGATTTCTTACATGATTTGAACTATAATGGGCCTTGAATTACAATTGGTCTAAATCCAAAGGATAAAATTCCACATTGCAGAATAAGTCAGTTTTGAACTTTAACTTAAGGATTATGTTATATATTAAGGTTTAGGATATGCACAGTGTAAAATAATTTACTTCTCAAATTTGGTGACCAGGTCATGACCAGGTCACAAAGGTCAAAGATGTTATCGACAAGGTCATTGTAATTGCAAATTTTCTTACAATAACAGCTTTTGCACAGGACCTTGCATGCTATTTTAGGTGAAATTCTTAAGAATGGGCGACAGCATTTAAGTTACAATGAATCCACTATAAAACTTCTAGTTATTTTCAAACTTAGGCCAGTTTTCTTTTTTATTCTCTATTTCATATTTATCCTTTAAATTAACCTCTTAAAATTAATCTTGAGATTTTGCTTCCACATGAACAAGCAAACAGACAGGTCAATTACTAACAAACTGCATATGAATGGCTACATGTATGGTACAATAATCAAGATTTTGGCATGAATTCACTTTCCTAAACCCAATGTCAACTGGCACCCTATATGTTAATATTTACGATGTAAGAAAATTGACCTGCACTTTTGTAAGATATATACAAATGTTTGAACACTAAACTTTGAAGTATTGACAAATGAAATTTTTAGGACAAGAGTTTAAAGTCAGGTTTGGGAACATGATCCAAAAGGAACCGAAAAAATTGAAAGAATTTTGATCAAAATTCTAACATTAATTCAATGAATAATTGCTCTGCATATATTTTGGAAATATTTTTTAATGGTTTGATCTCTTTTTACCCAAATTTGAAAAGATTATTAGAAGTTATTCAATACAACATCAGGCTAAGAACAGTAATCCATTTTGAAGTTGTCACTCAGTTATAAGTATGTGTTTTGGCTATATCATGGGTAGATACAGGATTCGTGATTGGGATGGAGGATGGGAATGGATGGCGAAGCCCTGGTTGGGGCCAATTCCCCAGAGGCTCCTGGGTTTTTATGTAATTTAAGAGTTTAACCAGGCGCAAAATTAGTGGTATTCACAGGTATATAGTTTATGTACACTATAATATTTCACTTTTAAAAAAAAAGGGGAACAAAGAATAGAAGTGGCTAACTTTTTTCAAGGCCAACTTCCTTTCACTTACATTTTTTTTTTACATACAATACTACATATCCTTCATATCATTATACTATGTTAAGAAGTGGGGGGCCAACCATCCTTTCAATAGACATTTCCAATAGTAAAGGTATTAAAGGTAATGTTGGGAAAAAAAGGGGGGGCAGCCCCCCCCCCCCCCCCCCCCCCCCCCCCCCCCCCCCCCCCCCCCCCCCCCC
>PRKT01001023.1:57383-67953 GCA_003671525.1 Saccostrea glomerata | reverse complement strand
GTACTATACTTACTAAATTTTTAGTGGGACTAGATATTCTAGAATCATATAAGGTGCGTAAGTATTCGTAATAAGACACACTGTATCCACTGGGTAAACTGACGTTAACGATCTCCGTGAAAGACGGTGACGTTATCCCGTTGGTAGCACGTGAGTTTGCGGAACGACACTGATACCGGTATGGCGTCACTTTATCATCCTTAGAGGAGTCATACGTCACTTCACACAATGTCGGTGCAACGCTGAAATAAGCCATTTCAGTGGGCTTATAATTCAATCACAACTGAAGTCTTACGAAAATTCCATGATTGACTCCCTTTTCTCAGCACATTGTCCGTTGATTGTGACGTAACATTGCACGCGCGCACTCGCACAGTTTTTCTGGTAGAAAAAATGGAAACTAGGCATCGCTAAAATAAATATTGGCACTTTAAGATCTGTGTAAATGAAACCTCGGATCAATGTTAGAAAGTTTCACAGACTTCTGCATAGTTATAATCCGTTTATAAACGGAAAGACCTTAGTGCGAGTAGTTGCGTCGGAGAGAAAAAAAAATCCATTGCTCAACAAACACATTGAAAGAAATATTTAAAAGACGTCGCTTAGGCAGAGTAAATCCGTTTTAGTTGTGAACTCTTTGATAATAATAATAATTACATTGATCAATATGGATGTGCCATATTTTACAGCGTTATGGACAGAATACAGAATCAATATAAATGCTTTAATTTTTTTTTGTTTGAAATATTTTCTTTATGGTTAATAAACTACTTTATGCCGCCCTGACTTTATTATTCAAACCAATCGACCACATTATAAAATTTTTGCACGACTTTGTTAACTTTGAGTGGGGCTTTTTCATACAATCAAATATGATGGAGTAAAATTTTATTAGTCTCTTACAATCAAGTGAAATGCCATTGGTTTCACAAACCAATAAAGATATTGCAGGTTATTTATTTCCTATTGATCAGGGTCCTCTTTAAACAATAAGAAAATTTGATTAAACACTTGAATGTGTTTTTCTTTCCGTCAAGTGTGGGGCAATTTAATTTCTACGTGATTGATGATATGAAGAACGGATTCTTAAACGGTAATAGAATATTTACAGTATTTACACGTGCTGTCACGAAATCTTAAATTCGGAAACTCAAATAAAAAGGTAACTCAAACAGAAATATTTGAACGTTCCCTGCTTGTAAGTGTGTTTTCATGCTCCGTCTCAACAAAAAAGTGAATTGGTAAATTCAAATTTCCCCCCTCTCTGGCACGTATGCGGGATTCTTTGAAGGGGGAAAATCCGTGGGTGTTGGGGCTGCTTTATAGGCTCCCAATGGGTTAAGCCTTAAAAATTAAAGATATTTATCAATCTTAACTAGAAGTTGCGACACGAAGAGGACAGGTCCCTTGGTCCGGGGTCTCCTGTATATTAAACTCTCTCTCTCTCTATCCTGCTTTTTCCACGACTAGAATTCATTAATAAGTAACATTTCACCAAAGACCATTCCCATATTCATGATATATTTACTACTGTCAATTTTACAGTTACATGTAGGTTATTAAACGTCTTATGTAAAAAAAAAATACACCAAAACAAAAAGCAAACTACCCCCCCCCCCCTAAAGAATTTAACCACTACTAGTGAAAAAAGTTAATAACATTTATACTAGTACTGGTCGGTGTTTTACAGATGAGGATAGGACACCCCCTCCCGAACTGTAGGTTCCTTTACCGAAATATGGTGACGTCTCTAAATGAGAGAAAAATTCTCGAATGCAACAATGAATCAACCAATCATCCGTCTTATTAAAAAAAACACTTGATTGTTTATTTCATTTTCAATGTCGGAAAGAGAAATTTCTTGTTGAAATCTATATTACTGAGTACTAGAGTCATTTCATGGCTATGGTGTAAAAATTAAAGGTAAATGAATTTAGGCTTCTTATTTCGGATTAGGGTTTTATAAACATATTAACTTTTGATCCGGTCCAAGATGCGCAATATTATGTAACTAACAGAGTGTTTACGTACTTGAAGAAGTATTTTAGGTTTCTATTTACCATAATAAGTTTTATGAAAATAAACAATTCTTATTTTTCAGGTGATTTCAAATCGTATTATTTGACTTTTGAAGTACACGTACATAACTTAGATGTGGGAAGGGGGACAACTCTCCCATGACGTGGAATGCGAGTTGTAGGCATGCAAGAATTAAAAACTGTGAAAATAAAATTTTTAAACATAAATTGCATGCAAGTCCTCAAAAAAAAAAATCTTATCTCTCACGAACCATCAAAGAACACGAGTACGTATCATTAATTTGTGCTTGGTTAGTATATGCCGAATTTTATAAGACACTTACCATTTGGGAAAAACATCGTCTATGTTGTTGCAAAACCTACATGTATACGAAATATCGGAAGCAAGCATTTAGTATTTCATTCTTTTATGGACGAGTTTGTAAAGTCCATCTAGATTTATTGAATGTGTTTCAAATATATCTACAGTGTAGAAATACATCATATTAATAACTATACTTATGTGTGATTAATTAATTTTTTTTCTATATACAAAGATGTACTTAGTATTTCGTTTTATTTAAACTTGATGAATTCATCCTAATGCTAAAATTCATTTTATCGCCTTACATGTAATCGTGTAGGATAAGATTCCTAATTAATCTTATATAGGCCTTAATAATTACATAAGCATTTCGATAATCACTTCCTTCTGTTTTTCATGAAATATAACAAATGCATGCATATTGCCATAATATCATAAGTGCGAACACTTTAAAAGGTTATATATTAAATGTAGGATTGTATTCAACTGATCAAAATATAAATGGGACTTTCTGGAGTGTTTCTATATTAATCGTTCAGACCTTTTTTAACATTTATTTTGTAGCGTAATGTTTTGGAAATATTGCTCATATGCGTCACTATACACGTGTAGTTTATCATCTTGGAAAAAATACGGACTTCTGAATTTCCAAACAAATTCCCTACCTTAATGTCAAAATGATCGAGAGTTAAATTCCTGGCCTCCACGGCCCAAAGGTGGTTTCTCCAGGCAGTGGTAGTCATATTCAAAGTAATTCCAAAAACAAGGAAATTCTCAAATTCACTGGAAATCCATTCCATTGGAATATTACACAAACATTGTACGTAAGCACAATTTATATTTCTTTTCTGCAAAAATTACTGAACTGTTCGTCTAGAAAATGAAGAAAAAATAAAAATACCTTCCATTTAAAAAATAAGCATAATATTGTATAATTAGGCGCCTTTCTTTTGGAAAGGATTAGAGCTTTATAATCAATTTCCAAAATACACCCTGTGGTGTAAACAATCCCTTTATACAGTTAGAAATAATATGTATTTATGTGTTTGGAGGTAAAATTGTTCTATGGTAAATCTTAACGATTTAAAATGAGTTTCTTTTTCGGAATATGCTCTATCTTTGACAGGGAACTTAGCAGATCATGTCCAAAGATACAAGACAACCCGTAATCCGTTAAACAAACGAGAAAAAAGTCACGGTACTAATAGTTGTCAAGCATTTTAAATCCCATTAAACCTCCCGAAAACGGGTTTTGTTGAATTCAATAAAAACAAGACATTTTTGTGGTGTGATTGAAGTGAAATTATAATGCTTGTTGGTGTCTTTATTTTGGACGCGATACCCCCGTTATCTATCAAGAATGTCGTTAAAAAACGCAGGAATAATCAAAGTCTAATCTTTTTATAAATAGAAGAAAGTGTTTATAGATTTCTTGGGTTTTTTAAAAATAGAATTTCACATAATACCTCGTATTTTCTCTGCACTTAATTATTGAAACTGGATATTTTTACATGCTAGGTCGATCCACATACAGATTTTCAAAAAGCACACAATGATTAGGTTCAAAAGACCCCCTTCCTCGCTCTACCCTACCATTTCTATCCTGATAACTTGAATGTTTGTTAATAATAAACGCTTTAAATAACTGCCCTTAAATCAACTTAATTACAGTGATAAGTACCGGCAATAGGAATGCAAATTTAAAGTATAGAATATACTTCTAATACCAGTCTTGATTCTAAATATCAATGATTGCTTGTACCTAGAAAATCACAAGAAAACATATTCATGGAAAATAATTTTTAAATTAGCTATGCGAATTGGTTCATCAGAAACAAAGATTTTCTCAGAATTGTTTCTTTTGATAATCTTTTATGTACATTAGAGACATAATTTATGAGATATAATGAAAACATATTGGGAGACTAATTGATCTTTTAACTCAATTTAACTTAACGCTGTATATATACATGATATAATAAATCATTTACCAATAAAAATGACAAAAAACTTATGTTTTCGATGAATTTCGAATATATTTAAATATTGATGTTTTGTTGACAGACTAAAGCGTACTTAAGATCACCTGTATAAATTAACATTAATTTATTTTATGTACAGGACGTGTTTTCCAGCGGAAAAGAACCGCTCTGGTTTGATGAACTTTTGATTGGTGCTATTTTGTGTAAAATCAACGGAAACAATTCCCCTATTGATGTACACACACATATACACACTAGATTTCAAGTCAGATAAACTAGTCAAGATTTCCCTGCAGAAAAAAAACTTTCTGCTTGTTCATGTTTGGATTGTACAAATCTAAGTTTAGAGTTTGTTACCTTTTTATTCTTAAAAGCTATTTAAACATACATCAAACTTAATTAAAACTTGTTAAAGGTAAGTTGCTTAATTAACTTATTTTTATCATACATGCAAGTTTTATTATTATTTTTTTAAATATCTGAAGTGATACGTAGCGCGACAGTGAATATGAATCGAGATCGCGGTCCTGCAAATTCCACAGTCTTTTTCAGAGTAATCTCCCCCTGTTGCAATACAAACCATTGGGAGTAATGGCCGAGAGGAATTCGTCTGCTGTTGGCGGTGTTGACAAGGTTGCCCACCCCCGGGTGCGGGGCGTGGACATACTGAGAGACCCTCTTCTGAACAAGGTATCGCTTATAATTTATCTGAAAATAACATTTTCACGATTTGTTTTTATTATGTTTAAATACTCGATGGTGTCTTTGCAATGTTCTCAAAGTCGACCCCAGCTCAAATTAAACCAATAGAAGGATTTAAAATTATATGAAACTATTGCTGTTCTTGCGATTTTAAATACCAGTGAATGAAAATAAACACAACTGTGAACGGGTATTTGAAAAATAAAAATTAAAATGAAATTCATTTTCTAGTGTAGAAGCGGGAAGTAAAATTTTAATTATCTGCTTTTCAATCAACCTATACATCCACTTTTGGTGAATCACTTTTCAAGTGTCAGTTGTTTAAGTAGTACTGCATGGAAGTCAAATAATCTGCTACAGTGTATCTCCTCATTTCCTATATGCAATGTGATTTTAATCATTTTATATGTCATTTAATACTGTGATAAAAACTGTGCAATGTCATGGGCTCATAGCCTCCTACGAGATAGATAATGGATAGGCTCAAGACCTGTAGGCCTATTGATTACATGTTGGAGTATAAATCAATAAAACAAACTCTCTACAAGAATTAAATTGGAAAGAAGGATTAGCTGTTCAAATTAGAGTAATTGCCTTATTTTTAAGCAATTATTTTCATCCAAATAGAATTCAGAGAACATTTATTATACATATACCCTCCTAACCCCCCCCCCTTCCCCCTTTCATATTCCTTGAATGAAATAAGTAAAAAATAAATCAAATGTTGTAATTACAATCTTGCACACTTTATTAGTAGAATAATAAGGTGATGATTTGAGTTTCAAACCCGATTAAACCTTTCTTTTTTATTTTATGTGCTGAATAATCAATTACTGATAATGAAAATGAAAATTATGTAATAATCATACATTTGATATGAGAAAAAAGCTTCAAAAATGTTAAATTAATATTGAGATATACATTTTAAGTTTTATAAAAGTACTGTTTTAATTTTTAAATTTACAGAAAATTAATTTTTTTTTTCTTTCTTTCAGGAAATGGGATTTACACTGAGGGAAAGACAGATCTTGGGTATTCATGGTTTGATTCCTCCGGCCATGAGAACACAAGAGGAACAGTCCCACAATGTTCTTCTGAACTTCAACCGCTGGAGCAACGACCTGGACAAATACATCTATCTTATGGGACTGCAGGATAGAAACGAGAAGCTGTTTTACAGGGTGGTCACCGACAATGTGGAGAAAATGATGCCAATTATTTACACACCTACTGTCGGGCAGGCCTGTCTGAAATACGGTCTCATCTTCCGAAAACCCAGGTATTGTAGCAGCAATGTTTTAAATTAATTGCTAAGTGTCTGTCATAGGAAATGAGACACTGTGTAAATTTAATTAAGTTTATCAATAAAAGTGCACCAGACAGGTCATTTAGCAAGCCTTTTGTGGTCGACAGCTAAGGAAGTTTCAAATGGGATGAGTCACTGATTAGTGTTTTTTTTCTTGTGTATTGCACTAAGAATTAAGATTTGTCACTTTCCATTTGAAAAGTTCACACACCATTATCTTAAATGTCAAGTCAGCAATATGCACAGAAAAGAGCCGGATATACAAACTGTCCTTTTTTGCTGATATAAGAAATTTGAATCTTTGCTGTAATTTGATCTTTAAATTTATACCCTTTTTCAATTTTATACAATATGATTTCAACTCCCTCTTTTTTAAAGTAAAAAAAAAAAGTTTTTATTCTTTATTATGCTATATAATATTTGTTTGATTCTGTGTTTTATTTCAGGGGCTTGTACATCACAATATATGACAAGGGACACATATTTGATATTCTTTGTAACTGGCCTATAGACGATGTAAAGGTTTGTATTCCTGTACAATAACACGGTCCTTGAACCCATGTTTGTAAACTCTTTATCAGGCTATTAATGTAATAATTGTTGACAGGTCAGTAAGATTGAAATTTACTAGGTCAAACAAGGTGACACGTAAATGTCAACTTGTATCAGATGTGACCCTATTGATAGGTGTGGGTTTCTTGATGGTTCAAATGTCTTAGTATCTTTATTTCATTAATCATGTTAATAGAAGAAATAGGATAAATTCTTCAAATTGATACCAACTACAACACTATAAAATATTTAAATATAGCATGTTGACATGAAATGCAAACATTATTAACAAGATTCACTTCTACATAGTAATATTTTGTCAAGTGTATTGTTTACAAATATAAAGATACCTTTTGATGAAAAAGTAATTTGTCAGTGTTCTTTCATTCCGTATGAAAGTATCTGCATGTATAAGAAGAGTATATTTACTGTGGAAATGTACTGGTTTTCAATTTTTCAGTTGAAATTAAATGTTTTGAAATGTTCCTCATCTATTACTGTATACAGGGAAATTTGCGCCCCCATTTTATTTTCGCCCCTTTCACCCTCTTCCTGATTGGGCGAATTTAAAACGGTGGGAATATAAATTACACATCATAATTTCTTAAACAAAACTATGACTGGGCGAATTAAAAACGGGGCAAAATTGTTCACAAATGCAAAAGGGCGAAAATAACCCTGTATACAGTAATTGAAAGGTCAATAAAGAGTTATGAGCAAAGCTACATAGTACTTGACTATGTTTACTCCTTTCATTTATGACAATTTACTTTCATTTATAACTACGAAAGTGCTTGAAATAAAAATTCATTTTTTTTCCTTTTATGGCCTTTTTTGTACAGGGTCCCTTTCAAGTGGGAATTTTACACTTACAAAATAAAGTGGCAACATTTTTAAATACTAATGTTTTACTGTACAACAAAGAAAGCTAAAGTGAAGGCCTATTGAAGTGTATGCACACCTTTATATTATCCCAGCTAAAATTCAAGTTTGTTGATTATAAACACTGAAGAAGTTAATTAACTAGTCAAACAGTACCAGAGTGAGTAATTTTTATCTTAATCTTGTGATTAAAACGTAATGATCAAGTTAGCTAGTTCTTTTTCTACATGGACCTGCATCCAATGGATATTAGAATTTAATTGTAAGGATTCTTGTTTTTTCTTCACCAATCTACAGCATCTTTATGACAGATAAAAAAAAAAGGAACGATAAAAGAGGAAGGGAAAAGAATTCATCTTCCTCATTGATTTCCGCAGTGATTTGTTGTACCCTTCAGAAGGTGCCTAAGCTCATTTAACTGATGGATTCTTTATGTATTTTTTTCAGGCTATAGTCGTGACAGATGGAGAGAGAATTCTGGGATTAGGAGACCTGGGTTGTTATGGAATGGGGATCCCCGTGGGGAAACTGTCCCTGTACACAGCACTGGCTGGGATACAACCCCATCAGTGCCTTCCTATACTGCTAGATGTGGGCACAAATAACAAGGTATGGAAGTCCTCCCAAATTGAATATTTTTCTCAAAAGTCTAAGTCTGGAGTGGGGTTGTGAATGGGTGCACTGTCCTAAAGTAAAAGATATGCACTGTTTTTACGATGAAATAAGATGAGTAGTATGCAACAGATGTATTGTAAATTTAAGTATTAATTGATTTCTTGCATTTAGGATAATTTGAACTTTACAATATTGACATGTTTTGCTTTAATCATTTAAGAGTAAAGTAATCCCTCTAAAGGGAATATTTACATTGTATGGTCAGTGTTAACATATTACCGGTATAATTGTCTTGATAATCAATCAAATCTTTTAAGTCTTTTCCTTATTAAAATCAAATAAATGGGACAAAAATTTATTAAATTGAAACACTAGAACCCTTTAGAACTATAACTATTGACTATTTGAGACAATTCTTTTCTTTGATGTTAACATTACATTTTTCAGACTTTACTTGATGATCCATTGTACATTGGTCTGAGACAAACCCGTGTTCAAGGGAAAGAGTACGATGACTTTGTTGATGAGTTTATGCAGGCATGTGTTCAAAGGTAAATGATGAATTAATCAAATGTGATTTATTTCTCAGAATCATACTTAATTATTACAATTTATGGATTTCTTTCTTTTTCTTTTTTCCTTTCTAAATAAATTAGTCATCTATTTTTTTCATTCCCTTTAGCAAATAATTTCTTATATTGTTAAATTTAAAAATCTAGATATACAAAAGAAGTACTTGTCCAGTTTGAAGATTTTGGAAATCACAATGCATTCCGCTTCTTAGAAAAGTACAGGAATGACTATTGTACTTTTAATGATGATATTCAAGGTAACTATACTTTCACGATCATTCAGGTATATATACTTAGATAGAGAATCAAAATTCTAATAACTGTTTTAATCTTATCTTCATTCACTCATCCTGAGCTGCAGAAATTTAGCAATATGGTTTATACTTTATATGTTAGTCTTTGTCTCTTTGACCATACTGCTACGGATCCGGTAAGGCAATTCGAATATGGTGAAATTTATGGTGCAGATTTTTATGCGGAATTGTTGGGGATAATTTCTTTGCTTCCAATATTGATCAATCAACAAACTCTTATTACCCCAATTCTAGACACATTCTTTAATCAATTCAACCTTTCATACTCATCTCTACAGACAGACAAATCATTTGATTTGAATTTTCTGCTATTCAAAAAAAAAAAAAATCAAAACAGGCAAGTTTGGTTTCTAGAGATGCATGACTATAAAGGGTTGGGAGGTGGATAAAATATACATGTTGGTTAAAGAATGTGTCTAGAATTATGGACTGAAAGGAAGATGTTTGATCAATGCCAAAAAAAGGAGAAATTTTCCCCAACAGTGCACAATTTTGCACCGCAAATCGCACCTTATTTGCATTACAGGATCTGTACCATTATATGTCAAAAACAATAGGGGTCTTCCTTGGGACATAGGAAGTTGTGTATAATTTCATTGCAAAAGCTCAAAGGCTTGTCAAGATACTATAAACCAACTTTTATTTGCGTGCAAGAAATTTTCGCGAGGTTTGCGAGAGCCTCGTCATCGCAAATATTTCTCGCCACAGGTCCTTAAAAGTCTCTTTTTCTATTAATATCAGTTTCAAAAACGACTTGATCGCGAAAATTAATCGTCGCGAACTAGTTTACTCCCAGTAAATCACGAAATAAAGTCGACGCGAATAAAAGTTGGTTTACAGTATTGTGTGGAAATGAAAGTGATACAGATGGACAGAAATACAAACAGATGGATAGATGGATGGATGGACAATTGGATTGTCGGAAGTACAGACAGACAGACCAATATTAATGTCCCCCACTTTCAACAGGGGGAAAAATATCTGAAAAAGAAGAGCAGAGCAAATTAACCCAAGTGGATGAGCCTGTGGGCCTATTGTGATAAAGTACATTTGGAGTGCAAATAGAAGGAGATTTAAATTATTGTAATTTTAATTTCATTGATTTCTATTCCTGTTCTCTCTAGGTACTGCTGCAGTGGCTGTAGCAGGAATTCTAGCCAGTCTTAAGATCACAAAGAAACCATTAAAAGACAATGTATTTGTCTTCCAAGGGGCTGGAGAGGTACAATGTACATTATGATTTAGAATTTTAAAAATTCGCTAAAAATGTTTGCAGTTGATCTTCATTGTATAATTTATTGT
>PRKT01001023.1:38689-54087 GCA_003671525.1 Saccostrea glomerata | reverse complement strand
CCCCCCCCCCCCCCCCTTCAGTGAACTTCTCAGTTCTGATCTGATTTGTGCTTTTTCCTAGCCTATATGCTCAGCTGAGCGATGTGGCCCCTGGGCCTCTTGTTCCTTTACAGGGCAAATGTGTCTTTGCTAGTGGCAGTCCATTCCCTGCTGTGACCTACAATGGTAAAACGTTCCATCCTGGTCAAGGCAACAATGCTTATATATTCCCTGGCATTGCTCTAGCTACCATCCTGTGTGATATTAGGTCCATTACAGAGGAAGTCTTCTTAGAATCAGCAAAGGTAAAGTTTGGAGAGAATTTTAAAACATGAGACATAATGATTTTGATATTAATACTGGTAAGGCAAAAAAAAAATTTCTTAGTTCTCAGGCTCTCCCTCATCTCTTCCAAGGGTGCCTCATTGACCCTTTTTATTGCTAAATCAATAAAATAAAAACAACAAATCACCTCACTCATCATTTTTTATTTAGGTTTTATACAATGTAAAAAGCTGTCTCATCATGTTTTGGGGGCAATAAAAAGTATATAAAAAAAGCCTCCCTCCCTTGTCATATTTCTTGAAAAAAGGCCTGAGAATCAAGGAATTAACTTTGGCCTAAAATGTATAGTGAAAGAATTTAAAATACATGTATTATCAGTATTGGGTGTCGTTACCTTAAGCTAGTAAAATCTTCTGTATAAGTCATGGTCAATGGCAGAAAAGTTTATGATTTGTGTATAGTCCAAAGCTTTCTGATGGAGGAACACTGAAGCAATTGAATAAAATACTCAGCAGCAGTGGGAGGGGTGGTTGTGGTGGTGGAAGGGGGAGGGGTCATTTTGTGAATTTGCACACACCACTTGTTACCTCTAGCTTTCAACAATAATAAAAGTAATATTGTTGTAAGTGGAGGATTGATGGAATTTTTCAAACAATAAATATGCTGTATATGTACATACATGTATCTATACCAATGAGCAAATCTACACATTCAAAATTTTTTCCTTTCAGTTGCTGGCTAACATGGTAGATGACAAGAGTTTAGCCCTGGGACTGGTGTACCCTCCCCTGTCCCGAATCCTCCAAGTCTCCACGGATATCGCCATCGGACTGATTAACTTTGCCTACAAACACAAGCTGGCTTACCACTACCCAGAGCCGGAGGACAAGAGGAAGTTTGTAGAATCCTACCAGTATGACATGTCCTACAAGAGCTTTGAACCTGCAACCTATGACTGGCCAGACGGTTTGAATTCCACCGAGTGTAAAGTTTAGAGATGTCATATTCTTATTGTTGTTAATGTTGTTTATGAAATGATAAGCTGAATGCTGTGAAATAGTCAATGATGATGCTATGTTATTACATTATTGTGAAAGATGTATTTTAATAAGTAGTGCTTTTGTGTATAGTGGACTGGTAGTTGATATATTAAGAAAGAGTAATTTTTAGAAATCCCAGTGTAATTGAATTGTTCTATATTAAACGTTAGATAGTGCCATTTGAATTACATATTTCCAGCAAAATACTTCAATCTGGCATTGTGAAGTTAAGCAACTGAATGATATTAAAGAATTCAGCCTCAAACATATTGTTATAGGCAATGGTAATTTTATCAAAATTGTAAATGATATTATTGTATTTTTTTCAAAAATAATTTAGCTGTTTAAGATAAATAACCATCTTTTACAATGTGCAATGAGTGTTTACCAATGATATTCTAAATTCATGGTATTGAATATTGATTTAAATTTTAAGGTTTTTTTTAGAATGATGCTGCAGTTTTTTTTTTGTTTTGTTTTTTTTTCAATTGATCAGAATGCACTTACTGGTAACTAAAATCCTGAAACTTATATGTGTATAGTAGCCTGTGAATTCGACCAATACTACAATGTATTTTAAACATTGGAATTAATTTGTCTATATATAGTTAAGTATGCAATTATTAAGATGGTAGGAAAGTAGAGTAATGAATAGAAATGTATTTCAGATCAGAATATGTAGGAAATAACATTGCCAACTTAAAATTAATATACATGTTAATCTGTTTTACATGTGTCAAGCTTTACCAAACTTTACAAAGACTAAAATTGTCTCAAATTACACTTTTACACAAAACTTTTAATACCTTCCAGGGATCGATTCACTAGTTGGTCCTGGCTTGGGAGGCATTTCTCAGGTCTAGTATTTATACTTCTATGATATTGTTATGGATATTATCATATAACCTGTGATAAATTCTATCTACCTGTAACTTTCTATTTTATGATAAAAATTATATGTATAGCAACTTTTATCTTTACCCTATAAAGAATGAAAGCATTATATTTATATATTTCTATTTGTTTCCTTCTTTTATTTCATGAATATATTATGTATACAATTATACATCTGTTAGAAATACAAATATATAAATTATCTGAATTTCTTTACTTATATATATGTGACGCGCCAAGCAAAAACCTCCCTTATCATTTTTTTTAAAATCTTGTTAATGGTATTGAGCAGCAAAAAAACTAATATATAATTTATTTATACTTTGTGCTGCATTTATTTATTTTACAATGATGTTCGAACAAATAAATCATTTATAAAATTATCAATTTTCTTTATGACTATATAAATATTTTGTTTATATATTGTTTAGTGTTATGGAATCTTTGATAATTTTGTGCTATTTTAGCAAGCACATGTAAGGGGTGAGATAAATAATGATAATTTTAATATTATTAAAAAAAAGACCTGATTTTAAAAACATATTTTTTATAAAAATGTCAATGAGCACGTGTTTATCTGTTTATCATTGCTAGGTGTTTTCAATCCTTTTCGTGAATGCAAACATCATTATAAGAATATTGCTCCTTACATTTTAAAATTCTAAAGTACCAATCATCCATATGAATTGACATATTACTGATTTATTATGCAACCGGCATGGCCATCTCCACCCAAAGTAAATGAACAAGATGTTTTTTTTTTTCATGATATGTGTTCAACAATTTAAATCAAAATCACTGATGATCCTTTTGACCAAATGCCAAAAATAAAAATGGAGAGTCTGGTCTAAACTGTTTTAAATATCAATCATATTATGAGAATTTAGCAGTTGTACCTTTAAACTTTGCACAGTAGACTTGGAGGTATTTCTAAATAAATATAATATGTACATTTCTATACATACCCCTTATTTACTTGAGATCTTAATGTTTGCTATCAAAATAATCATCTTTCTTGTAAGCATTGAGCAGTTGAACCTTTTTTGCAATCCATACCTCACAAAATCAATTGAAAACATAAATATTGAAGGTTTAACATGAAAGGATTATTGCCACTAAAGAAAAATCAATTCCATTTTATTATTCTGTGCTCATCGAAATCAAATAAAGTTTTTTCATGTATTGAGAATGCCATTTGATTCATCTGATGGAAAAGTTTGAAGGCTACCATCTCAATTAAGGATCATTATGGGATAAAGAAAAAAATCAAAATGAGATTCTAAATATGGTGTTTAACCTATGCAGAAGTTGTCATCTCAGTTTGAGAATTCTCAACTTTAAGACACCATCGAGTATTTAAACATAATAAAAACAAATCGTGAAAATGTTATTTTCAGATAAATTATAAGCGATACCTTGTTCAGAAGAGGGTCTCTCAGGATGTCCACGCCCCGCACCCGGGGGTGGGCAACCTTGTCAACACCGCCAACAGCAGACGAATTCCTCTCGGCCATTACTCCCAATGGTTTGTATTGCAACAGGGGGAGATTACTCTGAAAAAGACTGTGGAATTTGCAGGACCGCGATCTCGATTCATATTCACTGTCGCGCTACGTATCACTTCAGATATTTAAAAAAATAATAATAAAACTTGCATGTATGATAAAAATAAGTTAATTAAGCAACTTACCTTTAACAAGTTTTAATTAAGTTTGATGTATGTTTAAATAGCTTTTAAGAATAAAAAGGTAACAAACTCTAAACTTAGATTTGTACAATCCAAACATGAACAAGCAGAAAGTTTTTTTTCTGCAGGGAAATCTTGACTAGTTTATCTGACTTGAAATCTAGTGTGTATATGTGTGTGTACATCAATAGGGGAATTGTTTCCGTTGATTTTACACAAAATAGCACCAATCAAAAGTTCATCAAACCAGAGCGGTTCTTTTCCGCTGGAAAACACGTCCTGTACATAAAATAAATTAATGTTAATTTATACAGGTGATCTTAAGTACGCTTTAGTCTGTCAACAAAACATCAATATTTAAATATATTCGAAATTCATCGAAAACATAAGTTTTTTGTCATTTTTATTGGTAAATGATTTATTATATCATGTATATATACAGCGTTAAGTTAAATTGAGTTAAAAGATCAATTAGTCTCCCAATATGTTTTCATTATATCTCATAAATTATGTCTCTAATGTACATAAAAGATTATCAAAAGAAACAATTCTGAGAAAATCTTTGTTTCTGATGAACCAATTCGCATAGCTAATTTAAAAATTATTTTCCATGAATATGTTTTCTTGTGATTTTCTAGGTACAAGCAATCATTGATATTTAGAATCAAGACTGGTATTAGAAGTATATTCTATACTTTAAATTTGCATTCCTATTGCCGGTACTTATCACTGTAATTAAGTTGATTTAAGGGCAGTTATTTAAAGCGTTTATTATTAACAAACATTCAAGTTATCAGGATAGAAATGGTAGGGTAGAGCGAGGAAGGGGGTCTTTTTGAACCTAATCATTGTGTGCTTTTTGAAAATCTGTATGTGGATCGACCTAGCATGTAAAAATATCCAGTTTCAATAATTAAGTGCAGAGAAAATACGAGGTATTATGTGAAATTCTATTTTTAAAAAACCCAAGAAATCTATAAACACTTTCTTCTATTTATAAAAAGATTAGACTTTGATTATTCCTGCGTTTTTTAACGACATTCTTGATAGATAACGGGGGTATCGCGTCCAAAATAAAGACACCAACAAGCATTATAATTTCACTTCAATCACACCACAAAAATGTCTTGTTTTTATTGAATTCAACAAAACCCGTTTTCGGGAGGTTTAATGGGATTTAAAATGCTTGACAACTATTAGTACCGTGACTTTTTTCTCGTTTGTTTAACGGATTACGGGTTGTCTTGTATCTTTGGACATGATCTGCTAAGTTCCCTGTCAAAGATAGAGCATATTCCGAAAAAGAAACTCATTTTAAATCGTTAAGATTTACCATAGAACAATTTTACCTCCAAACACATAAATACATATTATTTCTAACTGTATAAAGGGATTGTTTACACCACAGGGTGTATTTTGGAAATTGATTATAAAGCTCTAATCCTTTCCAAAAGAAAGGCGCCTAATTATACAATATTATGCTTATTTTTTAAATGGAAGGTATTTTTATTTTTTCTTCATTTTCTAGACGAACAGTTCAGTAATTTTTGCAGAAAAGAAATATAAATTGTGCTTACGATAAAAATATACCTCGTTTCACACCGCCGAAACACTAAATTAGTGTAGAGTCAAGTGATCGGAGGTACGTGGCTGATGGGAGCCACCTGTTTAAAAAAAAAATGTGTATCAGCTTCAAACTTCTACTTTGTTACAATTGCAATGTGCCTTTTTCAAGATATAATAATTACATAGTTTGTCCCATGCTTTTTTAAAATTTTTTTTTATCCTTTTCTTTCCTTTTTTTGGACAAAAAATATTGGAGGAAAAACTTCGAATATGTGATTTATGATTAAGAATTAACAATTTTATTGAAAAAAGGTTACAATACTATATCAAATGTACCGTTGGGCCATAAGAAGCACATTGACCCCCCAGTTTTGTTTTCATTTTGTCGCAGTATTATGTTATGTCTGAAAATAATAAAAAAAATATACCAAATGTTATTTCTAAATTCAATCCTTAAATTGCATTACAAAGAATAGTCTCCAAAACATCATTTCTTGACGATTTTGCGAAGATTTTTTCAATTGAATGTTGTACGATTTGCAACAAAGAATTATTTATATCATTTAATTAAACAAGAAAAGTATCAAAGGTGACAGTGATTCATGACAATAGAATTTTGTCACTTAATTCACCTATTTTTAGTCTCCTTATGACAGTTAGCTAATACAAATTTTTACGAAAGTCAACTGAGCTTATTTTTGTAGGTAAAATTTTTTTTTCGCGTTATAACGCGTAACTTTCGGGAATAAACGCGAAACTTTCACGAAAAAAATGCGTAACTTTCGCGAATAAACGCAAACCTTTCGCGATTAAACGCGAAAATTTCCCTAATAAACGGGTTACTTTCGCATATAAACGCGTACGCAAACTTTTCGTGAAGAAAAGGGAAACTTTAGCGTTTAAACACATAACTTTTGCGATAAGTCGAGACTTTCGCGAATAAACGCAAAACGTTCGCAAATAAACGCGGAACTTTCGCGTTATAACGCGAAACTTTCGCGAACAAACGCGGAACTTTTTCGAATAAACGCGAAATTTTCGCAATATAACCCGAATCTTTCGCGAATAAAAGCAAAACTTTCGCGGATAATCGCGAAACTTTCGCAAATAAACGCGGAACTTTCACATTATAACGTGTGACGTTCGCGTTATAACGCGAAACTTTCGCGAATAAACGCGTACCTTTTGCGAATAAATGCAAGACGTTCGCAAATAAACGCGTTACTTTCGCTTTAAAATCCGAAATTTTCGCGTTATTAACCGAAACTTTCGCGAATAAACGCGAAAGTTTTGCAAATGAACGCAAAATTTTTGAAAATAAACGCGAAACTTTTGCAAATAAACGTGAAACTATTGCTCTTCAACCAAGACATTTGCATAAGTCTTAACATTTCTTTTGAATTTGTGATATAGTTTATTCATTTCAATGAAAAGCAAAAGAATATTTTGATTTTTTGGAACTTCAGAAGCTACAATTTTAAGTTTACTTGCTACTGAATCCATATTACCGTCACATTTTGTCTTTCTCAACGCTGTTCAAACCATTCAAATTCATTGCAAAGGCGTCGAAACCAGGGGGGGGGGGGGGGGAGCTTTGACCATTCTGTTCTTTATGTCTTTATGACTAGATTTCCACCCCTTTCAATTAGCCCCACGACCACCACCACCACTTTCAATTTGCTTCCGACGCCTATGTTATGCGAGTTTTTCAAAAGTTAAACTTCATAATTATGAATCGGAAAAATTCTACCCTTTCAGGCGCCTTCTTTATACACTCTCAAGAGAATTTGAAATAAAATTGTTAAGATTAAGATCTCGGAAAATTAACAAAATAGGTAATATTTGTCAATTGTGAATGTTACTGATAAAAAACAGTTTGGGAAATTGTCAAGTGGAGATTTTCCTTAAATAAAATAATCAGTCCAAAGAATTTCTTTAATTTGAGAACTGAAAAACATGTACAAAAAGTAAAACTCATTTTAATAATTGGTAGGCTTTTGAAAGTTCTAGCTGTCAGCATTCATGTTCTTATCTGTAAGTGAAGATCAAGGTTCCTGAAAAACATTACTAAAAATACAATTATACATCTGTTAGAAATACAAATATATGAACTTATACATCTGTTAGAATTACAAATATATAAATTATCTGAATTTCTTTACTTATATATATAGCTTTTAATCTGTCCTCCGATAATAAAGTTTTTTTTACATGTATAGTTTCACTGTTTCATTTTTTTCCATATACATGTACTAACTAATGTTTTCTTGTTTATGGTATATCAACTTCTGATTCAGTTAAGTTGTGACTTTTTCTTATGAATGAATTTTTACATTTGCAGATATTCTATATCCCCTAGCTGTGTAAACCAACTTTTATTCGTGAAGACTTTATTTCACAAATTTACTAGGGTTAAACTAGTTAGCAACCATTATTTTTCGCATTCAAGCCGTTTTTGATATGCGGTACATGTATACACAATTTTGTTATGATCAGGATATCTCATAAGAAATGTACCGATAAACAAATAGCCTTGTATCAATCCCGGGAGTGCTTGCCTTGGTCAACATTGTTAAATTTCTGGTGAATGTCAAGTAATATTCAAAACCATAGTCCCTAAATTTGTAATATTAAGCTTTCAGAGCTGAATTGCATTTAAAATAATATTGAACTTTCAAGGAGAAAATATAACATCAATAGCTAATGATTTTTACAGTTTGATGACTGAGAGTTAATACCTCAAAGCCTTTCCTCCTCTTCCTGTTTTTAAGTTTCATGATCTGGTGACATTTCAAGCATCCATACCTTAACTGTGGTAGTATAATCAATTCCAAATGATAACCTCTGGAACAGTCCTTCAGTACATCAACTATATTGTACATTTTTTTTTCCAAATCACTTAAAATGTCCACTGAACTTGAACACGTATATACACACAAAAGTATCTGAAAGGTTAGTGCTTTGTTCATAAGATTCTATAAAAGTGATGGATTAGTAAATTGTAATAAAAATTTATTGACTACTTGCTATTTCTTGGAAGGCCCACTACTTAGGGTTGACATTAATACCTCAGTTGATGGACACATTTGCTAATGGAACAGAATGATTGTAAGAGGATTTACTTCTTTATTTTGCGGCTTGATACTTTGATACAATTGATTTCAAGAAATTTGTATTCATCTGCGCATAAAATGTGCACGCTTCAATTTTTATTAAATATAACATGTATTAGTCGAACTTATCTATAATCAAGACACCATTGGTTCTAGAGAAATTTACAACATTCTGGATTAAATGTCAATTTATAAAACTAAACTATTTTACTTGAAGTTTTACATCCTAGAGGTCTAAGGCAAAATTATGGAATATACCTCATCCAGATAAGACAAATTTTACTGTACAATGTACATGAATCGAAGTTCTGTAAATGAATTTTTATACCATACTGTACATTTCCAACTTATCTTGAGATGTTTTGAAATCATACGTTCAACACAACTTTTTTTGTTGAGGGAGGGTATTTATAGGAATTGATTGACTCAGACTGTAAGTTACTTTAAATCCCATTTGAGAATTTTTCACCCACAAAGAGATGACACAATAAACTAGTAAAGGAATTCAAATTTATATTGACCTTTACTAGACACTTAGGGCCATTGAGCATTGAGGGTTCTTCAATTAACACCTACCATGACACTGGGCCTTGATTTTTAAGGTTTCATCCAAAGGATGCACAACTTTTACTTCAAAGTGCCAAGTGCTTGGAGAAGGAACAGTTGCTATTTACTTTTTAACATGTATAGACTTATGTCATTTGTGGCTGCTCAACCTTCTGCTCAAAAAGCAATATTATTCATAGAGATGAATATGTCTCTTGAATCAATTAACTGTTAAATTCTTAACAAGGGGTACTCCTTGAAGTCCTTCTCATTTTTGAAGTGGTAAATAACAATATGACCATTTCTAATGAACACAATGGCATTTTCAAGTCTTAGCATCATGTTAAATTGCAAAATAGTGATAACTTTTTTTAACAATTTTAAAATAAATTAATTGCAAAGCACATTTATTTCATTAAGTTTGATTATTGCACATATACATAGTATATACTCAGTGAAAACAAAATGGCAAATACGGTAAATAATTAAAAATTAAAACAATAAAACTTAAATTATCACAAAAAAAGTAAGAGCACTGAATCACATAACAATGATCTATAGTTTGATTTTCTACCCTACAGTTCATCACAAAAGAACACTCCATGTCTGTCTTTGATTCTAATAATTTTCTACATTACAGCTCAACACGAAAGTACATCTCATGTGTTGCAGTATTATGGCATCTAATTAAATAATATTATGACAATGAAAGACCTTCAACACTGAGTATAATTGTAAACATTTAAAAAGTCCACAAATATTTTTTCTGAGCGTTATCCAAGTTATAACAGCAAATCGAAATTCATTGCTTACGTCATTTATGGACTTATGGTTGCTATTTTTTTCACTATAATTTCAATATTTGAAATTCCTGCAATACCGTATTAGGAGAAATTTTAGCGTGGATTTAAATTTAGCATTATAAGCGAGGGTGCTGATGTAGATTGCTAAAATTGAATATTGCTAAAAATCAGTTGTGTTTTATTTGCAATAGATTCTTTAGTGACCATTTTAAAATCGCTAAAATTGCATCTTGCTAAAAATAAAATACCAAATTTCCCCTTACGTGTATCCATAATATACATATCAGAATGAATAAATTGTAACCACTATGCAAAATAATTTTTACGTCAAGCTACTTAAAAGGGGCAATAACCCCTACAAAATCTGAGTTACTGAAAGCCTTGATTTTTGGAAAGGTTGTAATCTGTAGTGTAATATACTACAAGTGTCATATTATATTAATTAAAAGATATGAAAACATGTTTGATTGAATCTTTCTAATTTCCATTCTAAACCCATTCAGTATTAACCAGCTATCTGAGAATAATTAAACATAAAAAATATCACAACTAAATAATGCAAAAAAAAAAAAATAATAAAGAACTTATCTAGTTCACACCTCTTAAAATAAACATGTGACAAAATAAAAATACTGCTTAGAATGTCATATGTATCACAAATCATAAATCTTCAAACTTTCAAAAGGAAGTAAATCCACACCTATAGCTGACATAGATATTTCCTTTACACTTTCTTCCTCCATGGTCAACACATTCATAGTATTACAAACATTCAGATAATGTGGCATATTGTGTAAATATATATATATATATGTACATGTGTACATGTATTTCTTTCAAATCATTGGCACTGACAATTTCATACATAGGTACATGTATGAACCATCGATCAGATTTCAAAAGTTACCCTGGGACTTTACATTAAAATCTTTTTATATGCCATAATGTTTACAAGCATGGCTATTATTAATATTTTTAATTTCAGTTATTATAACTTCTCATTACTTAGTTATGGTTGTGTGAAAGAGATAAAACAAGAAATCTGTGAGCCAATGCTCACTAGTAATACCCCCGCTCTGATGTAAATAATCACTATCATGTTAATATACACAAGTTCAATTACAGGCAGATGCACGGAAAAATATGAAGTTGACATCAGATTCATATCAAAATTAATCCCACCATATGGCATGCCTAAACAAAGAGTGTAATAAA
This sequence comes from Saccostrea glomerata, assembly GCA_003671525.1. Lineage (NCBI taxonomy): Eukaryota > Metazoa > Mollusca > Bivalvia > Ostreida > Ostreidae > Saccostrea > Saccostrea glomerata. Next base: position 42,959 of record PRKT01001023.1, on the reverse strand, counting down.
ATTTGAAGCATTCTCTATGAATAGCTAATGAGAAAACTGCAACGAAAATTTGTTATTTGTGAAACAGACAGACGCACAGACAAACAGGAAGTTGATATCCGATTTGAAAAAAAAATGTATCCCAACATATGGCATGCCTCAGAGAAAATTGTGTTAAAATTTCAAGCATCTACAATGAGTAGTTGCAGAGAAAACTGCGACGAAAATTTGTTGTGTATGAAACAGACAGATGCACAGACAAACAGGAAGTTGACATCGAATTTGAATGAAAATGTATCCTACCATATGGCATGCCTCAGAGAAGATTGTGTTAAAATTTCAAGCATCTACAATGAGTAGTTGCTGAGTAAACTGTGACGAAAATTTGTTATGTATGAAAAGGACAGATGCATAGACAAACAGGAAGTCGACATCAGATTTGTGCGAAAATGTATCCCACCATATGGCATGTCTCAGAGAAAACTGTGTTAAAATTTCAAGCATCTATGATGAGTAGTTGCTGAGAAAACTGCGACGAAAATTTGTGATGTATGAAACGTACAGACGCACAGACAAACAGGAAGTTGATATCGGATTTAAGCGAAAATGTATCCTACCATATGGCATGCCTCAGAGAAGATTGTGTTAAAATTTCAAGCATCTACGATGAGTAGTTGCTGAGAAAACTGTGATGAAAATTTGTTTCGGACGGACACACAGACAGACAGACGGACAGACACACAAGGGTAAAACAGTATACCCCCCTCTCCTTCGGAGCGGGGGTATAAAAAATCCTTTTCTTCAGAAAACAGATGTGCATTTATAAATGGAAAAACATGCATTTGCTATGAATTTCAAAACAAACCAATGAAAAATTAACAAACTCACAAAATGAATGGAAATAAAACACAAAGAAGATGCAATTATAATGTACCTCATTGTTAACTTTTCGATGGGAAACTCTGTATTGTAAATAATTCTTATTTAAAGCTTCATGAAAAGTAACCATAAGCTACAGTACTGATTCAATATAATCATTTCAACATTGCCTTCACAGTTTAATAAATCCATTGAGTCTTACTGTTTAACTGAATAAAACTGTACTCAAAACACTGAGCTCAAATCATGAGTATACATTTAGGCTATGATCACATGACACCAATTGTCCAATGAAGTGCAATTATTTTCTGTTCATGATCACATGACATCCATTAAGCCAATGAAACACAAACAAAATACATTCACTTTCACTAACAACATCCTCCACTTTCGTTTTCCCCCTCAGCTACATGGAATGGCTGTGCTGGTCTGGCGAATCCACTCTTCACACCATCCCAACCCTCTTCCACACGAATTTTTCCCTGCTCTAACAATGCATGCACCTCTCGAGCCACTAGAAGGAAGGCCTCTTCCACATTTTGACCAGTCTTGGCGGAGGTTTCTATGTATTTCAGTCCATTCATTTCTGCAAACATTCTGCCCTCCCTTGTAGTGACTTGTCTCTCATCATCCCTGTCAGCTTTGTGGCCCACCACGACATAAACAACTTTCTGTGGTTCTATGTGAGCCCTCGATTCGTGCAGCCAGCCTGCTAAATTTTCAAAGCTTTTGCGATTTGTGATGTCAAACACTATCAATGCTCCTACTGAATTCCTGTAGTATGAACGGGTTATGGATCTGAAATGTCAAAAGATAAACCTGATAAATATTTTTTTTTGTAATAAACATGGTAACAATCCAAGAAGAAAAAAAAAATCATCATTCAACTGAGAAAATTACATTTAGGTTTTCAGGTGGAAATCAATCATCAAGAAAATGTGGAAAGATCTAACAATGTCAGAACACAGGTCTTCAGCTGGTCTGAATAACAGGAGCATGTTCCTGGGTTTGAGTGCCAAGGGGATAGGGAAAGAAAACTTCTGGTATAAATACTGTATATGCATGTATATATATATATATATATACAGTAAAACACAGTAAAACTTGCTTATAACGAAGTCACTGGGAACTATAAAATTAATTCGCTATATCTGTAATTTGTTATATCCGTATAAGAAATTCTTTTAATTTATATAGCTGGGGATGAAAGATAACTTCGCGATATCCGTGAATTCACAATATCAGTGTTCGTACTAACCGAGTTTTACTGTATGTATATGTACATGTATGTATGTTGCACCAGACATCTTTTTGGCTCTTCTAGAGTGTGAACTGTGATTATGTTTAATAAACCTTTAACTTGTGTTCTGTCTTTGGGGGCAAAAACTATTTAAGGAGGGGGAAATCAGGATGGACGGCTCAAGGACATCGGACTGGATAGCACAGTGGTTAGAGCAGCTGACTAGTAATGCAGGGGTCCCGGGTTTGATTCCCAGTCCAGCCCATTTTTTCATAATACATGTATAATTAATTAAATTATGTATTTTTGAATTCCCAATCCTCCTATCCATATTGCAATATTTTAGGTAGACTCTTGGTAGATTCATGCCATGTACACATATACATAATCCGAGATTCCTCTGACTCTAACCCCTGCTTTTATATTGTGACTTGTGCAGGGGAGAGTCACAATATAAAAGCAGGGGTTAGAGTCAGAGGAATCTCGGATTAACATATACACTGTACATGTTGATACAGGATCATTATTGTCCATTCATATTGTAAAAATTTGATGGTTTTTATAATTTTTTAAATAATTTAATACACAAAATCATGTCTACTTTTGTAAATTGCAGTATGCTTGAATATCTTAACAGAATCGCACACACATGCTGCAACTGAAGTTACTGATATCGAATGATTATATGCCATTTTGAATAAATTATTACAAACAGTCGAGTTTTCATCATCTTCACTAGATTCTAATACAGCGTATCTTTGCTTAAAAAGAGAGGACCGTGTACCGGAATCTTTCCTGCCCTGCCGTATCCCAGAGCTGCAGCTTCACCCTCACACCTTGTTTAACTTCGATGAGTCGTGCATAGAAATCAACACCCACTGTGGGATCGCATTCTTCTGAAAACTTGCCGTCTGTGAAGTACTTCAATAGAGACGACTTTCCGACTGTACTGTCCCCGATCAGAATGAGTCTAAATTGAAAATCAAAGATAGGTTCCACCATGGTATTGTCAGAATATTCGATTTTTTTTTTACACGTTTTCAGTTCACTATCGACATGTCTGGCGCAGTTCGCTTGTTTACAAAACACGTGGGTCAGTACTTCCTGTTTGTATCACGCGGTGCGTCGATTTACCCAAAAGGACCCAAAAGAACCCAAAAGGACCCAAAAGGAACCCAAAAGGACCCAAAAGGAAATTAAGAACAACCCAAAAGGACTTGAAATAAAGACAATAAATGGATATATAATGAACATTTATATATTATATATATATAATATATAATGAACATTTTCATATTTTATTAAATCTAAAACTATTTTTTTAGGGTAAAGTGTGTGGTCGGGGTGGAGGTGGGAGGTCCCCCACCACCCATAACCCCCACCCCCACCCACCCATCCCCGATACCATATGCCTAAAACATGAATAAGAATAAAACTTTTTTATTTATTAAATATCATATACATGTATTAAGATATGGTTAAACAGAAGGAGAAGTAAATTAATACTTTGTTAATTTCAGCTAAAAGAAATCAAAGCATGCCTGACCAGATTTAGTGTTTGATGTGCTATAAAAGTAGTATGTTATTGTTACAGTTGCAACAGTATAAGTATGTTTTTGCCAACTTTTATGTAAAAATATAATATAATATTCATAATTTACTTCAAATTATTAATTTTCAATGTTTTATGATATATTAATTAAAGTCCTTTTGGGTTCCTTTTGGGTCCTTTTGGGTTCCTTTTGGGTCCTTTTGGGTTCCTTTTGGGTCCTTTTGGGTCCTTTTGGGTTCCTTTTGGGTCCTTTTGGGTCCTTTTGGGTAAATCGACGCACCCGTATCACGTGATCTTATGATGCGCGGATCCAGGGAAATGGTAACCATCTAGAAAGGAAATACGTCGCCCAATATTCAGTAAGTGACAAACCAACAAACAAATGAAATAATAAAAATAAAAGAATAAAAAAAAACTATATTGTTTTGAATGTTTTGAAAGTTCAAACCATCATAAAAGTATCAAGAGACTGTGAGAAAACTCCTATCACGTACTGGCGGCATGCAAAGAAAATGGTATCTTTGTTCGACAAAACGTAGCATCGTTTTGAAAAGGGGGAGGGGGGGGGCAGCAATAGAAAAAAAATCTTACCTGATAAAAGTTGACAAGCAAAAAAAAAA
>PRKT01001023.1:23649-35396 GCA_003671525.1 Saccostrea glomerata | reverse complement strand
GTCGTATAAGAATGCAGCAAACCCAAAACGTATCTGGAATTGTGACTGGGTGACTGTATTAATCAGTTTATATTTACTAAAATGTGTTTTCGGATTATATTTTGATTGGGAGTAATGAAACAGGTAGCTATGCTTGTATTTTATCACTCGCTAATTAAGTTCCAATCACTCTGATTTGTCAAGTACGAATGGAGATTTGAATCACGTGATTTTCCACGTGCCCTGGTTCTAAAACTACAGTTAAGTATATTCACAACAGAATGATACGTCGTTCCGATCGGAACTCTATATGTTAAAGCGCAAATTGCGCAAGGCTTAAGAATTACAAAGCCAATCAACAAAGAGAGCATAGAACAATAGTTCTCTTAGCTCCTGAGCTTGTATCTCATTTTCACATCGGACATATTGTCTGATAATGACAAATTATTTTTGACGAGAGGGCCCTCTCCAAAGTCACAACATGCAAGAAATATACTCATTCGTTTATCAATGAGTTTGCTGAAAAAATGAAAATAGATACTTGTCTCTTGATCCTAATGAGAACATTGTGATGCCTCTTTCTCGCTTTAAAAGCGGTTGAATTTGAACCAGAGTTATAATAACTCCATATATTACGTACCTCGACAATACAAAACTTGAATTGTCATCACTGGAAGTCGGAGAGAAATTTGAAATCTCAGATTTGCTTTATAAAAAGCATTGATGGAACTTAATAAAAACAAACATTTCATCTCATAAAAGCTGACTAAATGATGTCACTGAATGAAACACGGTAAAGAGTCGTATAAACGGCACTTAAATTCAAAATATAACTGCTGAATTTAGTATCCCAAATCAAAACATCTTGATGAACACATGGCTGAAATGAATGCAAAGGGTGTCCTTGACTATATTACTTATAGCTTTCTGCAATAAGCAGATAACACGAGGACGGAGAGATTAAATCTACTCCATAAAATATACAAAAAGTAATTGATGCTGCAAATTACCTTTATTTCTCAAGAAGGCCTATTACATTTCAAATAGGCACTTACTTAAATGTAGTCATTTATATTGATTATAATTTTAATCATTTATTGTGCATGCATAACTTGAGCACAAATTTTATGGATATCTCAGACTTCACATTGAAGAATGAACTTCCGCGACCACACAAAGAGAACTTGCTGGTCAGCTGTGATGTAACATCACTACACAAATGTGCAATTGGAGAAGCTTATGGCTGCTGTTGATACGGCTTTTAGGGAAATTCTCAGTCTAAGCCGAGCCCACAACAGACCAAATTTATTTACTCAGATTTAATATATTTGAATTTGCAAATATTTTCAAACAAAAAATTGAATATGCGATCGGTTCTAAGTCAGGAACCCCATTCTGTATGCGATATTCGCTAATAAAATCGATGTATAAAATTCTTAAAATACCAGCATATTCAAAAAGATATAAGGATTGCAATACAATCCTGCAAGACATTAAACACATTAAAAATCTGAGTAATATGCTCCTCTCCTAACTAATTTAATAATCTGTATAACAGATGTGCAAATAGGCTCCTGATGATGGCGGATTTGCAGCTAATTGATATACTATCAAAATCTTAAATATCACACCGCCGAAACACTAGATTAGTGTCGAGTCAAGTGATTTGAGGTACGTGGCTGATGAGAGTCACTTTCTTTGAAAAAGAAAAAAAAAAAAATCAATTTTTAGACCTTTCTGCACTCACATAATGACACATCGTTGGCATTTAAGATTTCACAAGTAAGAAAATTGTTTTAGAGTCTTTTAACTTTTGCTGAATTTAAGCAGATTGATCAGTTATCTTTTATAATAGTATTCAGAAATAAAAATTAAAAGGGGGGGGGGGGGCTACGACACAAATTTTGAGCTGTTCCTAAAAAGTGTTAAGTTTCTGTTAAAGTTGGCTCTGTTTTTCCCTAGACTTTAAGAATATATACTATATATCTCATATTATAAATATGGAATTTATAAAAATAAATTTAATATTTCAGAACCAGCATAAATATTTCACTGCACAGATTATCTCTGTGTGCAACTAGCTTTGCAAAATAAAATCTATACTTCACATGCTGTAATAAATACTTCAAAAAAGAAAAAAATATCATTTAAAAAAAGCCTTCCGCCACACAATATAGTTCCTGTACTTATCCTTTTTGTATGGAATTGTTTTTTTTCATTAAATGTATTTTAACTTGCATTGTAGAATCCAAATTGAATGTAAAACGTGGATATGATGCAGAATTTTAGTAACAAAGGTTCGGACAAAAGTGACCTGCTCAGGATCGAACCTCCTTGATAGCAAAATGAAAGTATAAATTATTAAATAGAAACACGTGAGAAGATAAGAAGAATTTCTGATGAGAGGAAAACGATTGCCGAAAAGTAATGTCCTAACGACATTGGTAACCTTTTTATGCCATAAGCGATGGACAAAACTTAACATGTGTTTATCTTATTTTAAAAAATAATATTTATATATAACGAAACGAAGTTTTAAACAAAAAGAAAGGATTCAAGATGTATTCGTGAAACACTATGCACCCGGCCGCAACAAAGTTCGAAAGCTATTTTTAGCATATAGCTAACAGTAAAGGTCACTGGTCATTGACGTTGGTGTCATTTGAAAGAACTTAAATTGTGGAGTATGCATACCAAATATGAAGTATCTATCTCCTATGGTTCAAAAGTTATGGCGAAGGTTAAAGTTGACAACAGACGGACAAACAAACAGACATGACAAAAATAATATGCGCCCCCGATCTATTGATCCGGTCGCATTTAACAATTAAACTAATTACAAGTGTGTAGGCGTATTTGTATATAAAAGTTCATCGATAACGTTGTATTATTAAAGATTTAAATCAAATGTTACATAACTTTTGGTTCAACCCTAGTTTTCTTCCAAAACAGCAAGCGTGCTAAATGAACTTCTAATTATCAGATGTCAACAGGCTACAAGGAAAAAAAATGCAATAATATGCATAAGCCACTAATGATAGATGACCTCAGAAAATTGTACTCTAAAGAGATGGACCAATTAACTTTTCAAATAAAAACTAATTTGTTTCAAGCCTTCAGGGATATTTTCTGATTTGCAACGTACTTTTGAATGTTTACACAATTACATGTACATGTAACGAGAGGCCCAGGGGCCACATCGCTCACCTGAGCACATCGGCTAGGAAAAAGGACAAATCAGATCAGAATTGAAAAGTTTACTGTGGGGGAGGGAGCTTGAATTCGAATACTAGTTGTGAATGCCTCTATATCTATACTGCATATATAACTTTGCTGTTCTTGAGCAAAAGATTGTTATAGATTTTTAGCTGACCTGAGCTGAAGGCTCAAGTGAGCTTTTCTGATCACATTTTGTCCGTCGTCCGTCTAGCTGTCTAGCTGTCCGTCCGTCTGCATGTAAACTTTTCACATTTTCAACTTATTCTCAAGAACTAATGGGCCAATTTTAATCAATCTAGGTACAAAGCATCCTTGGGTAAAGGGGAGTTTAAGTTGTTAAAATGAAGGGCCAAGTTCCGTTGTAAGGGGAGACAATCAAGAAACGACAAAAATAGGATGGGGTCTTAGAAAAACCTTCTTCTCAAGAACCACTGGGCCAGAAAAGCTGAAGCTTATATGGAAGCATTCTGGGATAGTGTACATTCTAAATTTTCAAATCATGATCCCCGGGGGTCGGGCGGGGCCGCAATAGGGAATCCTAGTATTACACAGAAATATAAAGGAAAAAACTTTAAAATATATTTCTCGAGAACCACTAGGCCAAAAAAGCTGAAACTTAGGTGGAAGCATCCTGGAGTAGTCTTAATTCTAAACTGTTCAAATCATGACCCCGGGGGTCGGGCGAAGCCACAATAGGGAATCCAAGTTTTACATAGAAATATATAGGGAAAACTTTGAAAATCTCTCTTCTCAAGGCCCACTAAGCCAGAAAAGCTGAAACTAATGTGGAAGCATCCTGGGGAAGTGTAGATTTTAGATTTTCCAATCTATGACCCCCCCCCCCCGGGGATAGGGTGGATTCACAAAAGGTAATACAAGGGGTAAATCTGGTTGGAACTGCATGGTCAAAGCTATTCAGGTGAGCAATGTGGCCCATAGGCCTCTTTTTTTTTTTAAACATTTTGTTTGTACATATTACTTTGTAATAATTTGAATTTGACTCCCCATTGTTTCTTTCCGTACCCAAAGGGTACTCATGATTTTTACAAATTTAAATCTTCAATACATCAGGATGCTTACATGTCAATATGACTAAACATAGCTTTTCTGTTTTGGGGATTTTCCCCTTTATTTTCCTATGTAAAACTTTCATCCACCATTGAGACCCCACCCTACCCCTGGGGTTATGATTTAAACAAATTTAATTCTACACTAGGTGCTTCCATTCAAATATCACTAATCATGGCTTTGCTATTCTTTAGAAGAAAATTCTTAAAAATATATTTTAACGTAAAACTTGGATCCTCATTGTTGCCCCACCCTATCCCTCGGGGTTATGATTTGAACAAATTTCCATCGGGGTTATGATTTGAACAAATTTCCATCTACACTACCAGAGGATGCTTCCATATAAATATTACTAATCATGGCTTTGCAGTAATTGAGAAGAAATTTTTTAAATATTTCCCCATATATTCCTTCGTTCTTGTTCGATATGCTTTTTCTGAGGTCTATATATCTAGGGATTGGCCTCATCAAAAGGCTACAATTGTATATCAAATATAGTTTTCTTAACTACATGTATATTTGCATAACAGATGTAAATTGAGGATGTTATTTACTGAAATTTGTAAACTTAAACCATTTCCAATAGTAACCGGTGCTGTTGTCTAATAATAGCCTAATCATAAGATTCTCCCCATAAAACGCTCTAGATTTAAAAAATCCTATTAAAACGGACAAGGCTATGGAATAACCAATCCTTTTTATTAGTGATCTGTTGATTCATTTTTATCATATATCTAAAAATTCTGACGCAATTGTAAGCGTGTCCGAAGATATTGATAAGTTTCATCTTCAGTGATCCTTTAACTATTTAGCTTTACTTTGCGACATTTATCATGTTTATTGGTCTTTTTCAATTTGATCAAAATGCAGTAAACTTATGACATCATAAAGTTCACGTTAATCGCTTTGACATATTTTATTTTATTAGACTGCTTATTTTCAAGCAGTTTTTCCTTGCAGAAAATATTGCTCGCAGACTTCATGTAGAACAAACTTCATATTTTTACCAAAGATGTCTTTACAAGACTAATTACGAGGATTGTCCCAGGAAAACGCCAACTGTTTGAATATATCATATACTATTCAACCAAAACTAACAATATTTTGCATGCTGTTGGAAAATCATCTTTTTGATATTTTGACAAAATATTGAAGGCCTGTGACATTATATGCATAAAAATAGCAATTATAAGATGTTAAATGTCGGTGGACGGCGAGCAACAATTTTTCTTTTTTGACTTTTACGTTTTCTTTCTGATAGCAACCATTTAGGCCCTTCCGAACACATCAATAAATTACATATGATCTTTTAAAAAACAAAACACTATTATATAAATGGTGCCTGTTTTGGAGGGTAACATTTGAAATTGACACCCCAAGGAAAACCATTGTCAACCGACGCGTCAGCGGAGGTTGACAATGGTTTTCCTTGGGGTGTCAATTTCAAATTTTACCCTCCAAAACAGGCACCATTTATTTTATTATACTGAATGTCTTATTGATTTAGGACGTCAGCAAAAAAAAAAAACAACTGTCGATCGTCTTTATGTTCATGTATAGAAAGCTTTCACACTCACCGGTTCACTAATCTCCTTATTGTTTGTTTGATACTCAAATTAGAGTCATTTATCATATAAAGTTTCGTTATTTCTGGCTCGCAAGCATGTTTCTTACACTCGCAAGCATGTATCGTCTGTCGTTTGTTGTTTTCAAGTAAGCTACATCGGACGCAAGCTTTTATTGACGTCAAGTTAATTCCAGTTCATTCAAACGCGCAACTGACGTTTTGAGAATTCTACGGTGAACCTTACGCGCAGAATTTCCACGCATGTGGCATTACCGTTGTGTTACCCGTTGTCACGAGTGTTGCTAAGGCTCAGGGTAATCGAACGGATTGTTAACTGCGTCTAAACCAATCAGATTTTAGTATTTAACATGAAAGTATAATAATAAAATTTGATATCTAATCAAGAAACAGAATGAAAGGTCTCCTAATGCATTTAGTTTTCTTTAACCTAGCTAAATTAGTATTTTCTTATTTCTTTTCATACCTGAGTTTAGATGTAGTCTGCAAAATGTTATCAGCTACTCTGGGATTGGACCAGGCAATCGTAAAATTGAGAAATGTTCATGCTCTGATGGTTTACTTTTTTACAATTAAGTACTCATCAAAGATGTTGAACTTCTTTTCTTTCAAAGTTTTAATATTCTATCGATCCAATCGTAACTACTCGACCATTTATCGTTCACGGAAAGGACCGAGTATTTACGATTGATATCGATCCATTCTAAACTAGCGAATCTATGAAGAGGGTAATCAATTAAAATGATTCCGAGTGATGCATTTAGAACCATATATACGACATTGCCGCAAAGCTAAATTAAAGCCAAAACACTTCCATATACCGGTATATTAATGAAGCAATGCTGTATTGGAATAAAGTTCAAACGTTAAAAATATTCTCAATGAAGGAATTAATAAATCGGTTCTTTTTATTACAAGTGTATATCCTAATACTACGACATTTCAGCATCTGCCAACATGCAGGTAAGAAGAGTGGATAATAAACTATTTTATGAATCTTGTTCTATATTGTCAGAAATATTTCATTTGAATATTTGTGCATAATGCAAAAAAAAAAAAAAAAAAAAAAAAAAAAACAACAACAACAAAACGTTTTGATTGCATTTCCAGATAATTGCAACTTTGAAACAGATTATTGTGGATGGGATGTTCTGGATGTAAAAGCTGTCTATTCTAGGGATGGTTTGTGTCACAAAAAACAATCATTTTGTCATTATGACATTGTTAAGATAACCAAGAAGAGATGGACTCGCCAAAAACCAGAAGAGTTGAAACATATTCCAATAATCAAAGGTAAGTTTTATCTTCTCAAATATTTCGAGTATTCTTACAACCATTATCCTATAGCAAACGTTCTTCACAGACCATATAACCAGATATGTAAATCAACAAGATCTCTTTATTTTGAAGGCAGTCTCTATAAAAAAATACTACTTTTTAAAAGATTATTTTATATTTTCCTTCTTCGGCAATCCTTTCTTTTATGTGACTTTATTATCTTGTAAAGTATTGTTGCTGTATTTAATAAAGTTTAAGTTGCAAATAATGAAATAGAGCAAAACATGCTTAGGCCATTCCAAGTTTTTTCTCTGTTTAGCGTCCACCCATCTTTCAAAAACCTAGCTACCTATTCGCAAAAAACACACAAGTCCAAAAAAAAAAACTCTTATTTTATAGTAATAAGAATGACGTAATTCGAAAAATATGATTTCATTTATCTATTTTTCATAAAGAAAGTTATTTTCTTCAGCAAAATCCAGGAATTAGATACTGAAACTATTCCAATAATGAAATATTATACAAACATTTAAAGATATTGCCGGAAATCACAAATTTTGTCATGAAGAATTAATTTTCGGACTCCTGATTCTGTTTGTTTTTTCTGACACGTGGTGTCAAAAACCAAGGAGCACGCGGACGCTAAACATAGAAAAAGCTTGGAATGGCCTTATAACAGAATGCAAGGGACGAACCATTAAATTGCTTCGTTATAAGCGTAATTCGTTATATTCATTAAGTTTGTTAATAATCATACAACAGATACGTTTTCCTAAGTGATAATATTTCTTGTAAAAATACGCCTAAATATTATCGCCTATTTGTATTTAAAGGGGGCCAACTTTGATTTTCATTAAGCAATATTTCGCGCATCATATAGTAAAAAGTAGCGTATTTACTGTTTTAATGCAACGTTTTTCGCTTAATTGATAAAATTAAACAAAATTAAGGAATTATAGGTTTAAAAATTTAATTACAATTTCATATAATTGGTTTTTAATCGATTTTGCAATCGATAGGTAGGTTGACGTTGTTACAGTCAGTGTGTTTTTGACGTTATGATAAACTGGAGCTCTCAAAGAAAGTGGTAATAAAAATGTTATTGAAGCTCGCCCGATCTAGAAAAATAGGCTCGGAAATAGCTCGAAAAATTAAACACGTTTTCTCTGACATCTTTATACCTGTCAATAATTTGTTAAAAGATATATAATAAAAGTTATGCAGAATTAAATTTTCTTTCATTTGATATAAAGAAAAGGGGTGTGACCCCTCAAATAAAGGGCAAAGAGGGGCCAAAAGACTTTCACCTATAATTCTTTATTTATAATTTTTTTGTTATAAATTACCGAAGCAAAATTTTTATCATAACAATCTGCATCAATGCATTGTGTTACGTAATTAGGGGCCATTAGGGGACAAAATGCTCAATCTTGGAACCTATATATCTCCAAAAGGGGAAATATTTTGATAAGCGGTATCGAATAAAAGATGCACAGAGTCGTTTTTTAAACAATATACAACCATTCTATATACGCAAAAATATCCCATTAAGGATATAAAGGGCTGTCCCCTAAATTTTTCTTTCCTATATAGCTCGAAAACAAAAAGAAATTTCTGGATAGTTGTTGAAAAAAAAATCTTTGAAATGAGAAACCTTATCATTTGATATGAAGAAAAGGGGTCTGATCCCTCAAATAAAGGGTCCAAAGTGGACAAAAGACTTTCATCTGTAACTCTTTGACTATCATTTATTTGTTTTAGATTACTGAAGCAAAAAATATTAAATCATAACAATCTGCATTAATGCGTTGTAAAATTTTGATAACATGTTACGTAATTAGAGACCATTAGGGGACAAAATGCTCAATCTTCGATTCTTTATATCTCCAAAAGGGGAAATATTTTGATAAGCATTATCAAATATAAGATGCTCAGAGTCGTCTTTTAAACATTATACAACCATTCCATATATGCAAAAATATCCCATTAAGGATATAAAAGGCTGGCCCCTAAATTTTTCTATCCAACATAGCTCGAAAACGAAAAGAAATTATATCTGGATAGTTGTTGAACAAAAAAAAATCTTTAAAATTTAAAACCTTATCACTAAATAGGAAGAAAGGGTCTGAGTCTGACCCCTCAAATAAGGGGCCCTTAGGGACCAAAAAACTTTTATCCATAACTACATGTATTTATAATCTTATAGAAAGTAAAAGAATTTAATCAGAGGAAAAAAGTCTTGATATCATTATGATCTAACAAAAATCATAGTCAAAATCATATCTTACCAAAAAATCGGACAGAAGACCTATTCGTTGCTCGCAACGAGATTTCATCTAGTATTTTTTTTATTTTTCCTAATTTGTATAGCTAAATTCTCCACGCATATCAGAAAAATATATAGAGACAAAGGGTCTCTTTGTCTGCATCCCCTTTGAATTTTAATTATATTAGAAAAGCTACCTCCTTGATTGACCGTAGCTTTAATATCAGTGTAGAAAAGAGTGACCCATTTTCTAATGGAAGGGCCAAAATTAAAAAAAGTGCAAGGTTTTTTGTATAAAGTTCCAGGAAAGAGAATCCACAGCTTCTTCAAAATCGATTAATAATAAAAGTCATGGAATATCTTCTTCTTCTGAAAAGTGCATTATATCATATATCAATCTTATGTTTTCTCCAATATATCTGTTAGAGATAAAGCCAGTTTGGTCGGGGTTGATTATTTTATCTAAATATTTTTTAAATCTATTTGCAATAGAGACAGGTGCTATTTTGTATACAGTATTTAGCTATGTAATAGGACGCCAGTTTTTAATGAAATGTCTTAGCTTGTCGCCTTAAGGTAATAATGTTATAACTCCATGTCTTTGTGTAATATACATAATATCATTCCTGTAACTATAATTAATAGATCCTTCAACAAAATGCCCAATATATTTCCAAAACATTTAAAAAAACTCTATCGAAAAACCATCGGATACTGGAGTTTTGTTAGCCTTCATTTTATAAAGAGTATTTGAAGCTTCTAACAGGGTTATTTCGCCGCCTTCTAAATTGTTTGATTCTTCACAAGAAAGTTTGGGAGCGTCAGTATTTTTCAACTCATTATCTAGATTTACGTGTGTATTTTCTTCTTTAATGGTATATACATTTTCATAGAAAGATATAATTTCTTTCAAGATATGTGACTGATCATGAATAACGTCACCTTGATTTATTTCTAATCTTGATATAATTTTACTTGTAAAATTTCGAGACTCCAGCTTGCAAAAGTAGCTTGTTGGCTTTTCCCCCTCCTCAATCCATCTTGCTCTATATACTTCTTATGTAATTGCATTATAACTTGTGCTTTCTAATTTTTTTCTAATTCTTGTTTTTTATGATTTAGTTCTTCTAAATTACTTACAGAAATATTTTCTTCCATATATTTTATGTCCTCGATCAATGATTTTTCCTCATTTTCTCTTTTCTTTTTAACATATGCTGAATAAGAGATAGTTTTACCCCTTATTTCTAATAGTAAAGTTTCCAAAAATAATTGATCATTTATAGCGAAAAATATATTTTCATCTGGTACTGCGTGAATATTGTCATAATTGTATACCGGAGTTGCATATTGTTTTTTGACCTGCAAAATAATATCCTTGATACAGTTCAAGTATTTTTTCATCGTAAAGCAATGAGTTATTGAATTTCCACAAACCGCGACCTCTCTTAAAGTCATTAAATATTAGCGAAAGAGAAATTATAATAGAATGATCTGATCTGTTACTGGGTTCTATAGTACATGTATCTAATCCTGATAAAAGTGAATCTGACAGTAGGAAGAAATCGAGCCTATTTTGCTTAAAAGGAAACTATTTCCTCCATGAATATCTACGAAGTGATTCATGAAGTTGCCTAAATGGATCTACATAGCAATTAACCTCTATTATTTCTGAAACTTTGCTCCTTGCATTTGGAAATATATTTAAAAGAGAATTCTTCAACATTACACTTTTGTTATCTTTAAGAACAGATGATGCAAACAAAGTGACAAGAATTCAGCGATATAATATAGGCGAATTTTTACCATATTGCTTTTCCTGATAAAATTCACCAGGCTTGGTATACTTTTCTAAAGTTTATATTACACTTTTAGCACCAAGGTACGGAAGCCCAATAGTGCAAACCAAAAATATATAAAGAAAAACGGAATTAATATATAAAGGAAAACCAAAAATATATAAAGGAAAACCAAAAATATATAAAGGAAAACCAAAAATATATAAAGGAAAACCAAAAATAAATAAAGAAAAACCAAAATATATAAAGGAAAAACCAAAAATAGATAAAGAACCCCCCCCCTTAATTTCTTAGAAAATGTTTGTACAATCAAGAAAATCGGTTACTTTTCATAAAGACTACGACGTATCTTTCATTTTCAAGAACCGTATAATAGCGAGCGCAGCGAGCTCAATAGAATAACGTGTAAGAAAAGAAGTTCGGAATTGTACACACGTCAAGCAAATTTTGTTGTGCAACATTCCCAGAGCTCCTTTACTACCCAATGTCCTTTGCGCGAATAAATAAACAAATAATAACACAAGTAACAGCTTTTTAAAAAGCTTGGCTGACT
>PRKT01001023.1:0-21895 GCA_003671525.1 Saccostrea glomerata | reverse complement strand
ATATACAGATGGGGCGCTAGGCTTATTCCGGAGGGAATTTTTTAATACGATACGCAAGGTCTTGACCTTTCAGCGATTCAAGCGATTTGAATTGGATGTCTATGATTTCAATCAAGCAGAAACAGCCACCCTCATGATCCTCTATCCATAATGCTACACATCAACAAATTACGTATACCGCTGAACAATTATTGACAATTTACTTCAAACATTAGACTGAAGTATTTGTTTCAGTTGATGTTTTCTCTTTCTCCCTCACTCTCCTTTTTATTTAATAATTTCGTTTATCTTTATTAAATAATTTCGTTTTTCTTTATATATTTATTCTGTTTTTCTTTATATATTAATTCGGTTTCTCTTTATTTATTAATTTCGTTTTTCTTTATATATTCATTTCATTTTTCTTTATATATTAATTCCGTTTTTCTTTATATATTAATTTCGTTTTTCTTTATATTAATTCCGTTTTTCTTTATATGTTAATTCCGTTTTTCTTTATATATTAATTCCGTTTTTCTTTATATATTTTTGGTTTTTCTTTATATATTTTTGGTTTTTCTTTATATATTTTGGTTTTTCTTTATTTATTTTTGGTTTTCCTTTATATATTTTTGGTTTTCCTTTATATATTTTTGGTTTTCCTTTATATATTAATTCCGTTTTTCTTTATATATTAATTCCGTTTTTCTTTATATATTTTTGGTTTGCACTATTGGGCTTCCGTACCAAGGTAACGTACCCTAAAATTTGTTTTCATCTGTAAACCTTTACTGAGTGCGTTTTGTCCATATTTGTAATTTTCTTGAAATATTACTAATACTTTTCAAGTCTATTTCATTTTCCAGTTCTTTGGAGAAAAACATTCTAAGAATTATCCACTTTTCTAAACTTGTGACATTATATCAAGTCTCCTCCAAAGAAAAAATATGTTTGTATTATATGTCCTTAATATCCTGGAAGTTTAGCCCTAAATGTTTGTACTCGAAGACTATTTTTCACAATGATATGTTAGGAATACTAAAATACAGGTTTCAAATAATATTGTTAGAACAATTTAAACACCTTCACTCGACAGTACTAGCCAAGAACTGAAGTTCCCAAGATTAAATTAACATATTTTAAGACTTAAAACGCATAATTTGACCAATATCTCAAAATTTACATCGCTATTCCTATCTTTTCATTTCATTATTTTTAACATATTAGTTATTTTAACCTACATGATATTTCCAGTCGATTTGCACTAAAGTCATAAAAATCTTGATACAAGAAAATATTATCGCTTATTTATATTGAAAATATCCCGAAATATGATTCTTCTAATGAAACCTTTCATACAATAATTTATGAGTACTAATATGCAGATTTTTCAATAATTACAAATTTGAATTGAACATAGCAATCATACAAAATTCAATTGAAAAACTCTTCACAAACTAGTAGGGAAACGATATTTTTTGGGATTATTTCTTTTGGAAATAGTATATTTGAAAGAAATCCCTTCATCAATAGATCCTGAATATTTGTACTCGAATATTTTTTTCGCTTTGATATGCTGGGAATATTAAATACAGATTTCAAATAATATTTTTAGAACATTTTGTATACGTTCAATCGACAAGCCTAGCCAAAAAATGAAGATATTTTCAATTCTAAAGATTAAATTTAAATTTTTGGCTGAAAATCATATATCTTGACTTATATCTCAAAATTTACTTCACTTTTCCTCTATTCCTATCTGTTTAATCCATTATTCCAAACTACATGATGTTTCCAACCGATTTCCACTAAAGTCATATAATGCGCGATAAAAGAAAATAAATTCATTTCTTATTTATATTTTAAATACGTCCAAATATGAGTCTTCATACAATATGATACTTGCCATACAATAATTTAAGTGCACTAATATGCAGATTTTTCGATAATAAACATTTTTTAAAACTATTTTACCTGAAATAAGATTAAATTTATTGCAATTATTACATCTGACAAAATATGATAAATGATTAATCAAAATGTTACTGTTTAAATGTAAAAAGATCAAGTCATCTGTACTGTTGATCAGTAATATGCTCTCAAAACCCACTTTTCATTGCGAGTTATGATATATGAATAGATAACTAAAACGTTTGTCTCAGATAATCGTTAATACAACCCATGTCATTAGTGACATCTCAGCACTGAGAATGACAGAGATAATGTGTCATGTAGCTAGATGTCTCAGTAATTCCAAAACTGTTGTATCAACACCAATTTTTTTTGGAGAAATCATATTTTTTATGTTTACTGATATGTCCTTAATTCTTATCATTATATTATCGAAAATAGTCTTAGTCATCAATTGATTATGATTATTTACTTTTTTTGCAGACTATTACGAGCAGAACAACACTTTACTAATTACTGCAGGCAGTTTACCAAGTAACGCTGACGCCAGAATCCTTACGTCGGGATTGCTTAGCAAACAAATTTCCATAATTCATTATCCAAAATGTCTGCAGTACTTTTACATGTTGCATGGAAACTCTAATTTGAACGTCTCTTATATGTCATATGATCAAGATATATGTGACAGTCTTCCTCTTGAAAACATGCATAATATTTTTCTTGAGGAGAAACATACCCATCAAAAATACCTACGCAGAATGTTACTGGATCTGCCACTAATACCTCAAATCAAGGTAAATTGTTGCGATGGAGTCTCTCTCTCTCTCTCATGTAATCTATCTATCTAATCAGGTCCCAGGATCATGGAACAGAATAAGATCTAAGTCGAATATTTAATTGCTTGTAAAATGTATATCATTATTGAACGAATCTCTAATTTTGCAGATAACAATATTTTAAAAAGCATAAAAAATATTTTCATTTTTGTCTATCTGACTTAATCAAAATTCTAGTACAACATGAATGTTTTGAATTAAGCCCTAGAAGTTTCATAATCCCTGGGCCAGGGCTCTGTAGGCTGGCGACTAATCTAGCATACCGGGGAATTTATTTACATCCTACTAATCCATTGCATTGACCTGATAAACGAAGCAACCTAATAAACCAAAGCTATATTTGGTCAATACCAATAAAGCATTGTGCATGTATTGCGACGTTATGAAAATATTTGTGACGTCATATATATCCAATATAACGATATGACGTCTTACTTTCAACTAAATCGGGTTGAAAGTAGCTTGATTTGGAGGTCAGATGTAAAAATTATCGAAGGATAACAAAATATATGGTAACTCTCTTGAAACATAAGCCATCGTTTGGGTTGGGTCGAAAACGTGATGGAAACCTCGGTAAGCATCGCCCTCTATCACGTTTTCTTACTCTAAAATAAAGAACTAAAATAAACGAAATATAAAGGCTACACGGTGACTCACTGTTAAAACTTAAGCGCTTTCATGTTTTTTATCATATGTTTTAAATAAACAATTAAAATTGATGAGGTTATATCGTTACCTGGTGGTAATGTTAACAACAATACAATGAAATCACAATTCTGATAGAGAAAGCTATTAATAGAATCAAAGGAAACTAGCTATGTAGTTGAATACTTATTTCTATGTGATACAATAAATATGACAAAGTCTACAGTGACCTTTCTAATTAAAGTTTTAACAGTTAAAAATATTTCTCCTTTTCCGAAGAAATTCCCATTTTATAAAGATACCCACTTCCGCCCCAGTCCGGGGTTGAACTCTCGACCTACGGAATCTGTCTCCGACCAGTACAGAAACAGCACATTAACCCTTCGGCTATCTAGGCAAGTCAATAAAAAGTGGATTTCTTTGTGCTTTAAATATTCATATTTCTTCACTTAGGGCAGATATGTGTTTAAGAGTTGTTGTAAATTGTGCTTTATCATAAATAAATAAATTTCATTACAACGTGTATTGATAATGATCCTTTAATAAAACAAATGTCCAAATAACTGTATATCTCACTTCTATTCTCAATAGCCGTGTAGTGTAGGGCGGCGCTGTGAGAATTCCATCGGCATCGAATGCAAGTTTTTGACTTTCCTAGATCACTGCTGGTAAAGTGCAAATCGAGAAAATCTTAGTTTCGGACACCAGCTACTATCGGTTTACATCAATTAGGCATTTTATGTCAACTTAACGATCAGATATTATAGAACGTTTTATTCAGACGCATTTGTTAATGTTTAGTATCGTTTTATGCATTAGTATTGTTTGTTGGTTGAATACATTTAAGGAGCAATCCAGTAACTGCTTTAAATTACAACACCCGTTCAATTTATTTTACTGGATCTATTCATATTTGCTTTTTATTTGCGTGTTAAACACGATTTACACTACATTATTTGTGTAAAAAATGATATGAGTATATACTGCATGAATCATTTATGATTCTCTATGTCATAAATGTTTCACAAGATTAAAACTTTTGATGCAATATAAAGTTTTCCGATAACAATGATAATATGGCTGCTGTATGTGCAACTCTTGGCACATGTAATTACTACGTTTAGCTTCTGTTCTGTTTCATAAGGTGCTACGTTTTACTGCTGTATCATAAATGTATTGTTTTCCGTGAAATACATTTAGATTTAATATCTACACATCATCAGCTAATGCAACGTCCTTGAATAAACCCCCAAAACAGATATCTCCAAGTCGAGGGTTGATTGCCTTAATCGAATGCCGGGTATTAAAAATGCATTGCATATACACAAGTAATCCCCCCACCACCACCACCATATACATGTAATTTGTTCCATAATGTGAAAAAAATAAAGTATTTAAAAATGCAAAATTCACTCTGGTTAATTTATATTAGATATCATTCTTAAAAATCATGCACTTGTTTCACTAAAATATGTCACTTAAGGTTCTGTCCCAAAGCTCAGTTTTAATAATTCCAGGTTCATGCTGTGAGTCATCTTCAAATGACTGTCTAGAACTTTAAGAGTTACCAACTTTCTATGCACGTAGAAGAAACAAAAAAAACCTTGGAACCACCCCCAGTGTGTTTAAATTGTTTATCCCTCCCTGACTAGTTTTGTCAACTTTTGACTCGGAAAGATGACATGGACAGGTATTAAGTATCTCCGATAATTAACTGGTATGAAATATTTTAATATCTCAACAAAATATTCTCATATTTGATTGACATAAAGACACCGGTCCAATTATTAAACATGCAGACCCGTGACATTTTTTTCAATGTACAACGTATATGTAGGAAGGTTGAGAGTCGCAGGCGATTGACAAGCTAACAAAAAATGTCAAATCTTGGAAGATCAAACCTGCAGAACTGTAGTGTTAACTTATGGTTTCATGTTTTCATCGTTGACTTTAAAGACTCAAACATAAAACCATAACGCTGCCGTTCTGCAGCTAGGAAGAACAGTTCTATTTCTTCGCATGTGTGGAACCATTCACTAGCTATTCCACAACGACCATCTTTGCTAGCCAAGGGTTTTTGATTCGTCACTTTCCTCATGTCTTCAAGGCATTCAATAACGTTGAATTAAAGTTAAATTTATCCACTAAGCTGTCCAATTAGTTATATAGTACTTTATGCATCATTCGAATGCGAGTTCATGAAAAACACTATATAAACAGCCATTTACATGTAATTTTTCGATATTGAGCCCTTTTTGGGTAAAAAGCAATCAAATTACTTTAAATTTGCTTTCTAGAAAGTGATTTTTATTGTGTAATATCAAAAAATGTGTATTAAACGAGATTTTTCACAGGTTCCAGTAGTAGCTGGTGTCCGAAACCAAGATTTTCTCGAAACGCACTTTACCAGCTGTGTAGATAGCCGAGCGATCTAACGCGCTGTTCCTGTACTGCTATGAGACAGATTCTGTAGGTCGAGAGTTCAACCCTTTGTTTGGGCGGATGTGGGTATCTTTATACACGTGCTTTCTATATTCATGTATCTGCACTTGGGGTTGTTATGTTAGTTTAAGAGTTGTTGTAAATTGTGCTTTATAAATAAAATTAATTTAATACAACATGTATTGGTAATGATCCTCTGCTAAAACTAATGTCCAAATAACTATATATCTCACTTCTATTCTACTCTAAATCCATTCATTATAATTACTTTCAATGAAAGTACTATAAACACACCATTTGGACATAGCAACGACACGTAGCAGCTTTATTATTCAATGTACATAACATAGGCAAAATATGAAAATCAAATTTTATACACATATAGGTGTGTGATTGAAGAAATGAAGATAAAATTTATCGTGCTCTACGTGTCGTCCTAAACTGGCATTAAAACAACCATTCACCTCTTATATAGCATTGCTAACAATATCGGTTCTAAAGAACCACGTGATATTCACCAGGTATTTGAACGAAAACCTTGTAATTCCGAAAAAAGTAATTCATTATCACACCAACTGGAAATTGATTTCTGTCTAATTCGTTCCTCAATCAAAAGAAATTTCACAAGAACCGTGTAGTATAGGGCAGCGTTGTGAGAATTCCATCGGCATCAAAAGCATGTTTTTTGACTTGCCTAGATAACCGAGCTGTCTAACGCGCTATTCCTGTAGTGCTACGAGACAGATTCCGTAGCTCGAGTTCAACCCCGTGCTGGGGCGGAAGTGGCTACATTTATATCCTTATTCAAGTAATTTCTTCGTGCTTTCCCTCCTCTCTCTCTCTCTCTTTATATAATACAAATATACATATATATATATCAGCAAATGAAAGCTATGATTTTCCTTTAGATAGTTTTTCAAGCCATATTTCAAACAAGTGATGATGGCATCAATGAAAATTTTGTGGTTTTAGATGATATTCTCATCAGCAATGGCCCTTGTACAGGTAAATCAATATTAATTTAATTGATATATGTGTAAGAAATATTTATTATACCCCGCAATTGAAGTTTGGGAGTATGTAGGAATCACCTTATCTGTCTGTCCGTCCGTCCGTCTGTGTGTCGGTCTCTCATTCTGCCCGTCTGTCTGTCTGTTCAAACGTGTCCAGTCCATATCTTTTTTTTGGATGTACTTTAGTGTCTGGTCTTTATCTTTCTTATAAATAAGCTTTGTGAGTTGCTTATTACCCTAAGATGTGTCATGATTTTAACCAAAGGTCATTTGGACATGTTCAAGGTCACTGACTTAAGAAGGTTCAAAATTTGTGTCTGGTCCACATCTTTCTTATGCAAAAACTTGAATCTACTACTTCATATACACACAAAGATTGTTCATGACCTGAGTGTGTTTCCTGACTTGAGTTCATTTCATTTTGGCAAGTTGAAGGTACCTGAAAAAAAAATAATAATCTTTGATACAATGCATAAATGATAAATTTTTAATCACTGCTTACTTTTAGAATAAAAACAATAAAGTGGTAAGAAAAACAAAATTAGAATTTTGAAATTTTGTTACAGCTTTTTGCGCTATGCATGAATTTCATTGCCAGCATAGTGACGAATGTATAGATAATAGTTTACTCTGTGACGGTATTCCGCATTGTAAAGATGGATCAGATGAAGAGACATGTAAGTATATCAACGAATGTATAATGATATCAATCATTTAATATAAATACATGTAATATTTTTAACCGACAACTTCAGGTTTAAAGTATAGGAAAAGAAAGTAAAAGAAATATGTTAAGTAATATAACTTTAACTTGATTTACACGTTATCAAAACTGCTGAGAATAATCTAAACTAAGGATTATATCAATATTTTTTATTGCTAGGTGTAATCAGTGAAACGCAATGTATTAAAACATTAAATGATGATGATGAAAAGAAAAGCGTATTGGATCCCAGCATTAATGACAATTATGGAAGCTATCAGAGTACAACCTCTAGATATCATCCGTTTAGCTTTGAGAATGAAGACAGAATTATATCCAACAACTTAAAGGATTATTTGAACGTCACAACAGAGAGATACAGTAATACTGAAAGTTTGAAAACTTCAACGAACATAGACGGCAACGTTAGCGCTGATTTTCAATATTTTGATGGTAGTGAAGATGTAGGTAGTAATGTTATCAAAATACAAACAAAGGTTGTTGATAGCTGTAATCATACCCTGGTTTGCAAGATACCCGTTAGCTGTTCTATGGCTGGAGGAACATGTACTCTGGGTTTCAATAAGATGTATTATATCTTGGAATGGTATAATTTATCTTGTGACTATATCAAATTTAGTGAAGTTAATTTTCCCGACTTCTACTCGATAAATATTACAAGATCCAGAATAAAAACAATTATAATAAGGAAAACAAATGAAACAAAGTTGCGTCATCTCTATGTAAGTGACAGTGTTATTAAAAATTTAACAATTTTTCACAAACGTAAATTCAATTGGCAGTTAAATTCAATATATTTGACAAATTGCCGTATAGAACACTTCCAAGAAAAAAATCCACATTATAGAGAAAAGAAAAAGTTTGGAACAATGTTAATGTTGAACTCTACTACTGAAGTTAATTTAACTGCATCGTTTTTGTTCAAGAACACGCATATTAACATTAATGTTAAAACATCCACACGAGAGATAACGTTGATGATACCTGATGGTTATTTAAATATGAGATACTATCTTATACAGCAATTTCGATTAATAACATTAAATACACCATTAGTATATATTCTTTTGCTTGATTTGAGCAATAATCGGATTAGCCAGTTTCAAAATAATGTTTTATCTAAATTTCAATATTTTAAAAACAACAATATTGTAAGTCTTAATGATATTTATGGGTACCACTTCCTTGAATTATTAGATTTATCTTACAATCAAATAACTACTATCAAAAGGTCTGATTTCGTAGGAAGACAATTTCTGAAGTATATTAACCTTCGAAGCAATTATATCACACATATTCATACTGAAGCATTTAAATCCGTGACGCCAATCTTATATTTTCTCGATCTTTCAAATAATTCTTTAAATATTATTCAACAAACGCATTTTTCAGACTTAGAAAATCTTAATTTTCTTCTATTGAATTGTAACATAATAGACTTTCTTCATAACGAAACGTTTTCGAATTTGTTGAAATTAAATACACTTAACTTATCCTACAATAATATTACTGTTCTGCCCGAAGGTCTGTTTTTGAATTTAAGACGGCTACAGAATTTATATCTTCAAAATAACAAAATCGAAGTCTTATCAAAAAATCTTTTTCAAAATTTACAAATTTTACAAGAATTAAACCTTTCAAATAACAATATCTCTTTTTTGTTGACAGGCCTATTTCTGAATTTGCGAGAGCTACGTTTCTTGCACATACAATATAATAAGATTTTAAGTGTAGAGAACATGTTTCTCGGGCTTTTTAACTTGATATATTTACACGTTGATTTCTTCTCAATATGTTGTGCAAAGCCTCGGAGCATATTTGAGGTAAAATGCATTGCTCCTATAAATGAACTGTCTTCTTGCGAACAACTAATAAGTGTTTTTTCCCTTAATGTGTGTATTTGGTATGTTGCACTTTTAGCAACTTTTGGGAACATCATTGCTATTATATGTAACTGTATTGCATTCAAAAACAGGATCTCTCCATATTTCATATTTACTTGTAACCTTAGTTTTGCGGATTTACTCATGGGAGTCTATCTGTATATTATAGCGTTTGTCAATATGGTTTTCAGCGGCAGATATGGGTTTGAGGACTTTCGATGGCGCCATAGCAAGCTCTGCACTTCAGCAGGAGTTTTAGCTACGATGTCAAGCGAAGCATCTGCTTTGTTTGTAATGCTAATAACTATTGATAGAATTCTTGCTATTAAACGCCCCTTTTCGAATCGTCGCTTCTTAATTACAAGAGCTATTTTATTGTCGGCCTTAGTATGGACAGTGTCTTTGATTTTGGCATTTTTTCCTATATTTTTACCATTGAAAGATTTTTATTCTCAAACTGCTATTTGTATATACCTTCCTTTGTCCGTCGATAGGCAACCTGGCTGGGAGTATTCCATGACTGTATTTATTGGATTTAACTTCATTCTTTTTCTTGGAATACTTGTTGGGCAGATTTTAATTCTTGTTGAGGTTATCAAGTCTGGAAAGAAAATTAAATCTACAACCACTAAACGACGGGAAATATCATTAGCGAAGTCAGTTGGTGCTGTTGTTTTGACAGACCTCTTGTGCTGGATACCTATTGGATTAATCGGTATGTTTCAGCAGGCATTTTTATACATGCATTATAGGTTGTAATCAAGCGTCTCATAAAAACATTCATATGTAAAATATATCAAGGATACCAAATACATGTATGCACAATAAGTAAGTAATCGTTGATAATGTCTTCTGGTTGCAAGCTGGCTGGGTGGTCGTGGTCATTTTCGGATTACTGTACATTGATCTCCTTTAGAAGAAGAGCTCCATATAAATATATACAAAAATGTTCAAATTTCCGAACTAAAATGTTTTTTTCTTTGCCAAATGATACTAGCAGTTGACAGCTTAAGATATTATATCTTTAAATATAAGTTATATCTGATGGTTAATTAGCTGACCCCCAGCTTTGTTCTCTTTTGTTTTAAATAAAATTAGAGCATTGTACCAATACAATCTGTTTTTTACCATTGCTAATCTCGGTTTAATTGTCATCTTATGCTTTCTTTTGAATGTATAATTCAGCTATGATGACATTCTCTGGAGTAGACGTTTCTCAGGAAGTCTATATTTGGATAACAGTTCTTGTTTTACCGATCAATTCTGCTCTGAATCCCATTCTGTACACATTATCAGCTCTAATAAGAGAAAGGAACAGAAGACTACAGGTATAGAGTTTTATAACAGTTATGACACTTTTAATTGAGAGAGAGAGAGAGAGAGAGAGAGAGAGAGAGAGAGAGCAATTAATTACTAAAAGTTAAAAAATACATTTGCTAGAAATTGATTTATTTTCATTTTTATTAAATAAAAAGCATAATAAACTACATGTATATCAGAACTGAAGATATATATTTTAAATACATTTTGGATTTTAAAAAAAGATTATATTTTTCAGACTCCACAACGCGCAGATATGTCGTGATACAGTTTTAACGTATTGAAATATGTATTAAGATGGATAAAAGAAAGTGAAATACATAACAGTATTGATATAACGAAACACAAGAAACGTGTCTTTCATTGGGACTTAAAAAGTTATAATTTATATTGTAATGTGCATATCGTACTTGAAATTTATGTAAATTATGTTTAATCAGAATGTATTTCTCTTAAATTTTTATGTTTTGCTGTTGTCTATTTTATTGATAAAGCCAAAATTTTACCAGTAAGATAATTGTTGATTAAATCTATTACATAGTTTTTATTTTGGTGTTCTTTCTGAAGTGAGGGGTATAACAAAAAATGATACACTGGGATTCTGTCAAAATGTAATTTGTTGGATCTGAAGGTCATATTGTTGCCCTTGGCCTGCGGCCTCCTGTAATAATAATAATAAATTATAAAGATTTTGTAGAAGACGGCACTTTAATTCACAGGGTTTTTGCCTCTCGGCTCCTCAGTGGATTTTGAATAGCAACATGACATTATGTTCTCGTTATAAAATATAATAAATACGTTATTTATATATTCAAGTTTATTTGAAATCTTTAGGTCTGAACAATCGCAATGTCATTTGTTTTATGATTGTTGTTTATCAAGGTTATGTTTTCAGTTTTTTTTAAACTGTAAATTACCTCTGGCTTTTAAATAAATTCTGTTTTTCCGTAGCATCCACTAATTCATATCAGTTAAGAAGAAACAGTTATGTAATCATTTGGTACTTTGTTGACATGCAACACGTCTAGATATGTTCCGTCTGCATCTATATATGATCAATCTCTATTTGTAAGACCAGGATTTGCAGCTATTCCAGACAAATGTTCATAACATATGTCTTACTCCGGAATGATTTCATAATCCTGCTCTAAATAATTTCAAAACAATGTGAAATAATTACATAATTACAATGTACTTTTTCAGTTGCATAATTTAAATATAAATCATTATAGCTTGTATATGTTGATTTTAAATGCTCTTTACGAAGACCATGACTATGAATCAATGTGCAATACTTTTTGTTTTGTTTTGAAAATCGGAAAATACTAGTATTTAAGAAGAAAGAGTAAACACACCGAAAGCCTATAATGATCAGCCATTGTGTAAACGGAGGCGTAACAATGTCTTCACAAAAGACGTACACAGGTATAACTGCAACGTATGTTAAACCTATCTTTGGATTTTCATATGTTGAACATACGTTAAGCATATGTTTTCAAACATATGTTAAACATTCGTTACTTGTTTTTCATGTTTAACGTATGTTTTAAACATATGTTAAACGTATGTTTAATATATGTTAAACCTATGATGCAATTTTACATGTGTCATACGGCAAAAAGGAGTTTTTGCATTGTTTTGCATGTATAATCTCTTTCAGAAAGGGTAATTACGTCTTTCGAAACGTCGTTACGACGTCAATAAAGGTGTAATATCGCAAAAGGTATAATTTGAGAAGATTTAGTTCTACATGTTATAGACTAATTGGTATTTCAACTTTTTCCCATACCTCTTTTCAAAGGAGGTAATTCTTCAAAAGCATATGTCAGTTATGAGTATTTTTGATATTCCCAACAGCCAAAAGAAATATGATTTACCATAAGTACTTGTATATTGGATTCCAAAAATACCCAGAAATCCTTATATCAGATGCAGAAATTTTTGAAAGCATCAATTTTCAGATAAAACCAGAATCAAAATATTGAAAGTACCTCTGTGCCCGAAGGCATTGCACCAGAAACCAACAAAAGAAAATGACATCAAAATATTTTAGGAATTGGGAAAGATCGGGTCTTTTTCCCTGTGAGATTTAAAAAATAAATTTACAATTAACAATTGCGTTAAAAAATAGACATTTTTTAAACTGAATAATAAAATTCAGTGAATATACCAACGACCCATAAATTCTGTAGACAGTCGGGAAGATGGTGTAAAGGAAACCATTCTTAAGTATTTAAGTGAATAGTAGTATAAGACTTTCGGAAGGAAGGAACAGTTTACAGGATAACATGCATGACGCCATCATTCCGAGATTGCAGCGCTGAAAAAATGAATTCCCTAACGTGATTCTGTCGTGTTTCCGTAAATAAAGCTGTTTTGGTTTAATGATTTGATTTCTAGTATCTGAAACAGGAAGTACTAGTACCTTCCGTAACATCCGTACAGTACAATAGTATTATTTATGGTATTTTAGTATATAAGGTCTTCTAGTTATCCTAATTTTATGTACAAAATATGCATTTTGTAAAGTAGTTTGTTCTCTCATTTGTATGCTTATGTGCAATTTAATTTTAAGCACACATTATTTCTTTATTATAATGCTCTTTAAAATCATTGAATTGTATTGTTTTGTACTACATGTAACTTACGCGTTGCGTCATATGTCAAACTCTGACTCATGTATTGGCATATGATATACAAAGTTAAATACCTTTGCAAAAATTTTCTGAAATTATGACACCTATTTTAACTTAATTATACTCAGAGCAAAGCAGACAACAAAAAGTACAATAAGATTGGATCCCACATCAACTGAAGTACATTTATGTCTGTCTGCCTACCACTCATAATTAGAAATAGAACAACTCCTCCATAAAGATAACAAATTCATTTATTGAATACAAATGACAATAAACAAAGAAAATACACACAATAGCCTATTGCATGAAATACAAAGTATGCTCAATCAAAAAACATGCAACTAGGCTAACAGTCCTACTAAAAAATACAAGATTGCATGAACATATTCTGCATCTGCTAAATAAATCATGTACAAAATGGAAATGTATATGTTTAAGTAAAAAATAAAAAAAAATACTTAGACTAGTACATTAATGGGGCTAGAAAAAACAATAACATTACACAATGCAAATAATGCAAAATATGTTATGGGGCGTAGGCGTGTACTCGTATTGATAGAAATATAAAGTGGTATTAAATGTTTTTGACAGATTTAAAACTAATTCCTTTTTTCAAAATAGAATAGTTTTTTATCTTTAAACTTTAAAAGTATTATTTCTATAAGAAATTCTTACATTTTAAAACTTTATATGTTAAAACTATGTATATAATACAGGTAATAAAATGAACTTACAAAAAATCTCTGTATGAGGTAAACGAGAGTTTGTTTTACAGTGACTTTGTAAGCAAATACAATTTATCAATCTATCATTGAATAAAATGTAGACTACAGTTTTTCATTCTAATCGTAAAGCCATTATTTACACATTGGAGTTGTCTACTGAGTTTTAACGTTATTTTTTGATCATTTCAAAGAACACAAGGCGAATGTGACCGATCGGCAGGGGATGCTTATTCCTCCATGGTACATGATTCCACCTCTGATGTTTTGGTGGTTTTTTTCTGCTCCAATTTGTATTGATTTATGTATCTCTGAGCTTGAATACTGTATGTTAACTAAAGTTCAGTATAGGAAAGCAAATTGAATATTGCATCCATTTATGTTCTACTTCCTGCTCTTTTGCAAGGTTAAAAAAATTGCCTTTTAAAATTCCCAACTTCCTGAGAGCTGATCTTAGAGTAGGATTTATCCTAGAAAATAGGCTCCAAAGTAGGATTTCCCTCTCGGAAAATGACTCTAGAGTAGTATTTCTTTATAATCTATACATAAGATATTCTAAGTTCTAGATTTTATGTTATTGATAGGTTTGTATGCTATTATGTGAGTATCTAGATCAAGTAGTTTTCAAGCGAAGAAAATGCAAAACGCAACAATACAACAAACACTAGTACATCTAAAACATAAGTACAGTTGTATGTCCCCTACATTCCAGCAATATAGTAAATCATTTGAATGTTTAAGTTTTGCGAAATTAGTTATTCACAATTTGATAGAGACACCCTAGTTCATTATAACCTAGTATATATAAATAGTTACTTTATTAGCCAGGGACAGAGAGAAGATTTTCAAGGAATTAATGTATTTTCAGTATACAATCAGAAGATCCCACCCTAACATCAAAACCCCTTACCCTGTCTTAAAATTAACACTTTTTGAAGAAGCACCCTTGTTAATCATAAACATATGAATTCCTCTTTGCATAATCCTCTAATGATGGAAATAGAATATGAATGAATAAATGAATGCAAACGCAACAAATAGACCAATTAAGTGTTCAAATAAAAAATAATTAGTTTCCAGCCTTGAGGAGATACACAATTGACTATCTGTTGATTAGCTAAAAATTAAGGGAACTGCACCTAATTTGTATGTTGACAATTTTAAAGTGAGTTCAGTGCTTGAGTACACCTGGAATGATAAATCGAGTGAAAAATTATTAGCATATAAAACAAAGTACCCAATCAGCATGAAAATTTTGTCCCACTTTCATTCTAACAAAGCTCATTTTGTTTGTCCAGTAATAAATGCCAATGTTTGCCTTGCATCTAAGTGCAAAGTGAAAATTTGTTGGACCCATAAATTGAAATTGCATTGGCTATACATGCATTGACGTTGGTCCAATTTCGGACTTAAATTTTGGTAGTTATTTTGTTGTTCCACTGGATTTGTTCTCCAAACTTACTGATACTACAGGCTGTATAAAATGTACTTTAAAGATACATTGTCCCTACGCAATTCCAACTACATGTAAAAAGAATGTTCACTTCAAAGTATTTAACTGCAATTTTTTAACATAATTTTTCTATTCAGTTGACAAAATAAAATGTGATTGTAAGAAGATACACGGGTATGATATTTGGTTTAATTGTTATTTGTTGCAGCCTAAGCTCTCTGTCCTTGCCTTTACTGCCTTAGATTTCCCCATCCTCTCATTCCTTCGATTCAAGGTTACCTTTTTGTTAATTTGTAAATATCGTCGTGCTTATTAAAGGCATTAAGCAATTTTAAGTCCATTTTAAATTGTAACTTTGATATAACTAAACTTGTTCTTGTTTCGGTAGAATAAAAAGCTCTTGTCTACGCAATTACGATAGCTTTCCCTAATGACTCAAAACACATATTATGTAAAAAAGCATCTTTACCAAAACACGAAACAAAACTTGTCGGTGATTGTACTGATAACTCATGGATAGACAAGAAATCTTGCACTTAATTTAATTCCAATGCTGTTGACTGTAGATCAGGACAATTTTATCTGCTTCCTAGGATACCAAAGAAGGCATGCCAGGGCACCGTATAATTAGTGCAATTGGACACCCCATGGAGAAAATTTCTGAATACCTTCAATTACATCTCAGTTCCTATGTAGAAAATTTTCCATCATATCTCAAGGACCACGGACTACATTAATAAGACGCCTTCTACTGGCTTTCCATATTATACCAATCTCGCGATTACGGAAGTAACATCTTTGTACACCAACATTACGCACGATGAGGTTATCGGGGCCTGTAGAGAAGTCTGATATAGACGATCTATATAAATTTGTCGTGGAACAGTGGTTAGAGCGTCTGCTCTAGAGTCGCAAAGTAGGGAGTTGATACTTACGTCTCAGTTTTAAATCCCATTGTGGGACGTGGAGATCGGTCATTCGGATGAAACCGTATAAGGCGAAGCCCCATGTCACAGACGGTGTTGGCACGAAAAAGATCGCCATCCTGCTCAAAGGCCCTAAGTACGTAGTAAAGGACAAAATTTGCAGCTCTCTACCGGCAAGAGGTGGCGTCTCCATTTTAGTAAACAATTCGCGAAAGGCACAATCAATCAATCCATACAATTTTCTTCTACTAAGTCCCTTGCTGAGTTCCTTGAACATGTTCTCAAGTATAGCAATTTTATGTTCAGTGTAAAGCAATACGGTATGCGCATGAAATGGCACTGCTATGGATACAGAAATAGTCCCGTATTATGTTAATATTTTCAAGCGCATAGCTGAGTACAATTTATTACTTCAAGCAGCATTTAGGGCCCTAAACCGATTGCGTTTCTTTGACGAGATAGAGATAAATTTGGTGGAATGCCGCGAGAGCCTCGATGCATTCGTTTTGTTCCTTTCATCAGTCTATCAAATTTACGGTAGATGCATCTAATTCGCAAAACATATTCCTACATTATACATGTAGGATCCTACCTGATTAATGGTAAAACCGAGTTCAGTCTCCTCACGAAACTCTCAGATTCGCATCTGTATGATCATGCCGACTATTATCACTCCTGCACATTCAAATTAAATGTGTGCCTAAGGATCTAGACACCAGATTTCGACGTACCTGTTCATCCCTTGTTTAACATCACGAACAAAGCAATCTCTTAACGTCCCTTTTATGCAAAAAGGCTAGAAAGCCCGCACCGTACAAACTGCTATTGATGAAATGTCATGCAGGTCACGACATGCAAAACCTTACCTGTTACACTGCAAGGAAAAAAGTTAGTAGCAGCTAGGGTCCCTCTCGTAACCACATGAAATTCCGTTGTATGAGCCAGCAGTATTCTTGTTTTGTTTTGAACATATTTTATGGAAAACATGTCTAAGGGATTGGACACAAGTTCCAAAAACTTAGAGAGTCCTCTCCCATAGTATCCTTAAACGAACCTACTAATTTACCAAGTTATCAAAAAATGACAAAGTTCTATAAGGAAGCTTCATTGGCTGCATGACCAAAAACTTAGATAATCCTCTCCCATAGTATTCTTAAATCGAACCTGCCAATTTACCACGTAAACAAAAAAATGGCAAGGGTCTTTAAGGTAGCTCCATTGGCTTCATACAGATGCTCGAGGGACCTAAAGAAAATGGTATAGCGGAAATCCGGATTCAATTCACATTTATGTTTTTCAAAATCATAATTACAATTTTTGTAAAATCTTAAATAAAAAGGGTTATATAGCCTAGTGGTAGTTCAAGATGTTTTAGTTTTCATTTTTTTCTTTCGTGATTTTTGACCCTTTTTTTGTCCCGAGGAAGCATGTACCGAAAATTAGACAATTTTTACTCTTCATTTTGTAGTTGTTTTTAGTGTTTATGTAATTTACTATCTTTGATCCTGTTTCTAGAAGAGCCGATGCTTGGGATATACATGTAATTTCGTTGCTTTTTAGTGCTTCTCTCACTTTTTCTCTCTTTCTCTCTTTCTTTCTTTCTCTCTCTCTATGTACAATTGATCTGAAAAATGAAAAAAAAGTTTCTGTCTGAACAAGAGGCCCATAGGGCTACATCGCTCACCTGAGCACTGTGGCTAATATAGGGGAATGTGCATTGGACAAACTTGAATACTTGAATCTATGCTAACAAAGATGCCTGATCATGGCTTTGCTGTGTCCTTGAAAAAAAAATAACAATGTGAAATTTTCAACATCCCTTGTGGCCCCGCCCTACCCCCGGGGGTCATGATTTGAACACATTTAAATCTACACTACCTAAGGATGCTTCCATATAAGTATGACTAATCATGGCTTTGCTGTTCTTGAGAAGAAGACTTTTTAAAATGTTTCCTATATATTTCTATGTAAAACTTTGATCGTCCACCCCCCCTCCCCCCGGGGTCATGATTTGAACAAATTTGAATCTACACTACCCAAGGATGCTTCCATATAAGTATGACCAATCATGGCTTTGCTGTTCTTGAGAAGAAAACTTTTAAAGATTTTTCTTCTATATTTCTATGTTAAACTTTGATCGTCCATTGTGGCCCCACCTTACCCCCGGGGGTCATGATTTGAACAAACTTGAATCTTTACTATCTAAGGATGATTCCCCATAAGTTTCATCTTTCCATCCACAGTGGTTTTTGAGAAGAAGATTTTTTAAACATGATACCAAATTTTCACATATTCACAATTATTTCCCCTTAAATTTGGACATAGTCCTTCATTTGAACAAACCTGAATCCCCTTCACCAAAGGATGCTTTTGGGCAAGTTTGGTTGAAATTGGCAAAGGGGTTCTTGAGAAGAAGTCGAAAATGTGAAAAGTTTACAGACGGACAGACAGACAGACATACATCTAGACAGACGGACGACGGACAAAATGTGATTGGAAAAGCTCACTTGAGCTTTGCGCGTCAAGACTAAGCAAAGGGCAAGAACATTATATATATATATATATATATATATATATATATATATAATTCTGATTTCTGCATTAGGGAGCCCATGCCAGAAAATCTTGCTTAAGTAGACATAATGTATATTTTTTCCTGTATCGCTTTTCAAAAGTCATAATGCATTTTTGATCTCATTAGGCCCTAATTATTACTATTTTTAGACGGGATTCTACAAAAAATTATTAAATAAAAATATACAAAAAAATTGGTCTCTCTAATATTTTGTAACCCCTTCACGTGAGTTAAGATGACCATTGTATATTTTATATATTTTGAATATGGCTTAAGGGGACATTTTAAATTTTTCGAGTTAAAAGTTAACTTTTTCCTCTTCTTACTTTTCTTTTTCCCTTTTTCGATGTCTGAGGCCATGTTACAGATGTGATATAAAGTTTCTACCAATGCTAAAAAGAAGCAAAAATCAACAAAAATTCTCAGCGCGGGGAAAAACACAACCATCCGCCTAGAATCCCGATCCCGATTCCGATTTGTTGCTATGTATATATATATTCTCCCAAGCAGCTTTTTTTTAAAACAAAATTTAAGTCAACTTTGTCTTCATTCTTAAGTGTTTGTAGAAATTCACGTCATTCTTTTAGAAGAGTTTTTTTTTCTTTGTTTACTCGTTGGAATTCCAAAATGCATTTGAAAAACGGTGAAGTAAACTAGTAAAATTAGAAATAAACACAAATGTAATGCACAAAAATAAAATTTGAAATGAATGACAGGCGCGAATCCGAAAGGGATATTCTACTTAGATATGGTCCTTTTATACATCCATGGGTTACTGGTTAGATATTAAGATACGGGTGTGTTGTTGTTGTTGTTATTTTAACTGTATATAAATAAGTGTTTCGAATTAAAGGATTTTGCATTTATAATGAATAATTAAACACATCAAAAATACAAGCCAATTTTTAACACCTATCGCACTAAGAAATGCCTAAATATTTTTCAATGATCAGACTACACTGTTAGCTTTAAGGGGCGGAGACAACTAGACTATCAGAGGCTCGTTTCATCAAAAGCCGTAAATTTTTAAGTCTTAACTTACATGTAGGTGTACTTCCGGGTCTTATGCCAAAAATAGTCTGGAGTAATTTGCGTTTCACCAAGCTTAAATCATTTCATTTGAATTTTAACTGCAGCCCCCCCTCCCCAAAATTGATACAGTTTAATTACTTCGCCTTTGATAATCAATTTCATGATTCGATTAATACAGACTCTACTGATAAAATACAAATATATAAGACTGAGACAGAAAAAGATTTTAAAACTTTAATTTCATACGAAATGTTAACTTCATAAGAAATGTAAACTTGCAAGCAAAAATAATGTAGAAAAAATACAAACGGTTAACATTTGTACACATTTTGAGTCAAGAAATAAATTAACTGGAGGTTCATCGTAAGACACATCCTCTCTACGTCTATTAATTTTTTTTTCAATTCAAATTATTCATTATAATATTGTTATTGTTGGTAAAAAATGGCACAAAGGTTCATAAAATAATTTCGAAATACTAGACTCTAGGTACACGCAGTTATAAAAAAAATTCTTTTATACTATCTGCTGCTTTACAAGTTACAAGTTCGCAGAGAGAGAGAGAGAGAGAGAGAGAAATGACTACAATTAAAGATATTCTTACAGAAATTCTCTGTTGTGTGGTCTCTGTCTTTAAAATTGAGTTACAATTGATCTGCAAATTCGGGAGGTTCTGGACCTCTCTCCAATGCCCTCGAGATCCACGCATGTGGACTAGGAGTAAATAGGAAATGGACTCTTTGAACATGATAAAAAAACCTATTTGGTTTTAATAAGAATTATTTAAATGTAGAAAATTACCAGAAAGAGGATTGCTGTGCTTTTGAAACCGATTTTTTTTTTCAAAAATGTTTTTCTGGGGAAAATATTTTTTTTCAAAATAGACCATTATTGGATCTCCTTTTAGTGAATTAAACAGAATTAATATAGCTAGAGATATTGTGAGCAATGAGCTCAATAAATGATAACCCCGCCACCCATAAGGATATAATGGCAGTGTCCATGTTTTGCTATGGGAAACCCAAAATATGTGTCGGATCAAAAAGTAAAATAAGACAATGACAATATTTAATAAAGGTTTTGTGAAAGTTTCATCGAATTTCATTCAGTTGTATGAGAGGAGTTGCGGATGGGTACCCCAAAGCGTATCAGACGGACGGACGGAACATGCAATCAGATGTGTAAGAACGTACTAAGAAATGATGGTCGGAGAAATCTTTAATAAGACAATTTTTTTTCTCATAAAAAATTATCAAAATATTAAGTACGTTACTACTCCAATCAATAACATCCTTAAGTGGTTGTAACAAGACCCACCCCACCCCCACTTTCATCATATGTATAATCAAATAATGCATTTGTATTTTTAAAAATTCCAAGAACCGTACTTTTTTTTTTAGAACTTGGTCAATTGTTTTAAAATCAGTATAATTGCCTATCTAATTGTAACTTTACGCCCAAACTTACGCCAACCTATGAACGTATAACGTTTAATTTTGGCCTGAATTTAGTCATGCGTAACGATACACTCTTTTATGAAATGCAAATCCTTGTACTGGTCCCGACTTCACGCCGGCGTAGCGCTACGACCTTTGATGAAACGGGCCCAGGACCTGACTATATTCTCTAAAAAGAAAGATCCTATTATGGTTTTTATCTTTCAAAGACAAATATATATGTTCAAGATCTACAATCAACGACAAATACGATTTTTTGTTCAATGCATGAAACGTTATAACAAGACAAACCAAAAAAATCAATGCTGACGAGTACGTTTCAACTTTATTCAGGTTTA
>PRKT01001022.1:114578-153338 GCA_003671525.1 Saccostrea glomerata | reverse complement strand
TTATAACAGAGTATTAAATGTAAACTGAAACTAAAATATAAGTCGCGTAGAATAAATTGAAGATTGATTGATTGATTGTATATTGTTTAACGTCCCTCTCGAGAATTTTTCACTCATATGGAGAAGCCACCACTTGCCGGTGGAGAGCTACAAATTTTGTCGTATGCTCGGCACTTAGGGCCTTTGAGCAGTGAGGGGTCTTTTTCGTGCCAGCACCTACTGCGACACGGGGCCTCTGTTTATACATGTACGGTCTCATCCGAAGGACCAATCTCCACGTCCCACAGTGGGATTTGAACCCGCGACATAAGGATTGACTCTTTACTTCGTGACTCTAGAGCAGACGAATAAATTGAAGAAAGATTTAAGAAAAGGAAAATTTTTGCATAACATACTTCTTGGGAAATTTTTTGTTCTAGTTTAGATTCTTAGTTCCTCCAAATATTAGGAAAAAACGAACAAAATAAAAGATGATCAATACTAAACCAAAGAAACAAATCAAAGATAGAAATCATGATTAAAAGAAACATAAATTCACAATCGTTGAGAAAGAAGAATGAGAAAAAGTATAGTACCCTTTAAGTTTGCCTGATTGGCACGAATAGAAAAAATTGATAAGCATTTGCCAGTCCTGGTACGTCTACGATTCATTAGTTTGTTAATAGTTTGATCATTTCTACATATTCAAAAACAATGAAGTAACATGGACATAATCTAAAGTGACTTCAAAGCTAAATTGGAACTATGAGAATTGACTTTTTTATTCATAACTTTATACGTGTTGACGAGCAAAGAAAACGAAAAGGAAGATTCCAATCAGTTACAACTTAAAATACCATTTAGTTTTTTCACATTCACATACCGTTGAATTAGATTATTTTTTGCAAGTACGAATATAGCGAAATATCGAGCAGAAGTCGAAAATTTGAAATCGCGGATGGATAGTTCATGAGTGGTTTTAGCACAAAAAGAAATACAGGTAGCGAATTTAAGTTCACTTTGTAGATTTATAAGAGATTGGCATAAAATGCATACTGTACATATAGTATATCTAGAATTTCATACACTATTCGGATACGAGATTCTTTTCATTCTTTAAGATTCTCTTTAGATTCTTAATATTTTATCACTGGTTTTAAAAACATTAGAGTGGTACAATGATACAAACATAATTCAAGATAATTAAAGTAAATACAAAGATTGCGTCAATTTTTTTTTTCTGGGATTGTGGCTTTTGAACTAAAAGACAGCTTTGAAGTTTATATATAAACATTGAGCCTGATATCAAATCGAGGGTTGATCCAAAAGTTCGTGGAATTTCTTTATATTTCATTCATTTATAAGTGAAATTGGTTGAAAATTACAAATGAGAATATTGACACGTTGAATATTTTAAATTAAAAAATATTTTAAATATTTGTGATAGTCACTCTATGGCAGTTGCCATAGAAACGGATGTTTGGAAATGCGGGGGAGACATTAACGCATAAATAGGAATAATTGCATTCTTTTGATGACTAGGGTCTTTTCCTTTTATTTTCAATTGCAAATACATCAATTTGTTATCTTAATATCATCATTACATACTGCATTACATACACTGCATTACATAATGCATTACAAGTGTTTTTTTAAATTTTTTTTTCATTACAGGCACAACGCAAAACTCTTTTTGAGTCTTCATACATGTACCCATTTGAACGTCCCCCTAAAAGAGGTACTTTTTCATGCATGAATAACGATTCTGATTCTTATCCATTCATAAGCCTTGGTTTTACTGACAGAAACGAGGAAGAAATGCCATATATCAACTCTGCATACGATCCAAAGAAGTATCATATCGACAAATCCGAGATAAATGAAGAAGTTAAGCCAAATATCAACATAGTTCCTGATGCACCTCCTCCGCCAGTGTTACCTTTATAATAATCGTAAAGTTATAAAATTATACAAAAGTTATACATGTATTGGTTATACAATTATTGAAAAGTGGAAAAACATGTAAGTACGAGGGTTGATCCAAAAGTAATGTCACAGTGTCCATATCTTTTATATCTGGCGTCGTATATACCAAAAGATGCACAAATATAAATCTAATTAACATTGAAATTTTAATTTAATAATGTTTATTTGAATTTATTTCATAAATGTTTAAAACAAAGAGTATAGGGGGTGTCGCCGCGTCACAACGGAACGTCACGTTTTGCAGTGTATTCTTTTTAAGAATGTAAAAGACTAACACATTAAAAAGATTCAAAAAAAGCACCTAATCTCCCAATTTTTAAAACGACACAATTCTTTCATTTTCTAGTCTTTAATTGAAAATTAAATGACGGCATTGGTATATTGTGACCATAAACATTGTTGTTTTACTCTGTTGAATTGAACAAAGGGATTGTCGATATGGGGAAAAAAACAGCTCGACGAGTTGTAATGCATTTGTTGCTTCAAAATATGGGAATCATCATAAGCGACATTAACGTTAATTATTCAGACTTACAGAATACATATAAAGAATCTAAATAAGAGACATCTTATAAATGGTTTCAGCAATTTTGGGCGGTTGATTGGTCACAGAATGATTAGCAGAGGACAAAAAGACCGAAGGATACTAGGAGATCGGACGGAAACGTTCGATGGTGTCTGATGTCAAAAAAGACAGAGGTATAGATTGATATGCATATGTGAATTTCTAAGTTTGTCTTTGCCACTTTTCAAACTTTTTGGCAGCGGGCTTAATTATGAAACGAGTGAGTGTATAATGGTACCAAGAACTCTTAACGAAAGTGGAACTGGTGAAAACGAAAAGGAAACGCTTAAAAGAATGACGATGCGTATTCATATGACCTTATATTTAGGTGCGGCGACTACCATAAAAGCACATTGTTTAAAATCCGATATGTTGGAAAGTATAAATCATATTACCTTGCATTTTTCAGTTCTGATTTGAAATAAATAAAGCAACAATCATATAAAATTTTATTGCTTTACGTCGATTTATAGCAATTTTATCAAAGTTGTGACATTACATTTGGATCAACCCTTGTATATTGGGGTATATGTTTGCTCCCAAACTGTCCTAAGTTTACAGTGTAACAGTTGTGCAGGTACATTTGGTTATATTTTGATTACTTGTGTCATAGTTTAGTGAAGGATTCGAGACATACATGTACAAGTAATCTTTAAAATACTTCAAAATTTGTATTCCTGTCCTCTTTTCATTTTCTTTGACATTGTACACATGTAATTATTCATACAAATTGTTTGGGAAAAGAATTTTTATCATTTAATTAAAAAAGATATGACCGCCTATTATCTTTTTATTATTATTAAATGACGTATTTCCAGATATTTGATGTTTGATCAAATCCAAAATTTTCAAATATAAATAAAAATTGATTTATTTAATAATTTAATAACTTTTCAATTAAAGAATTCAAAAATGTCTAGATTTTCTATGTTTGATGCAGAGAAATTTTGAATTACTCAACAAAATGAATGAGAAGTATATTTAGAATTGATATTTTTACTTAAATAAAATGAGTTCTGGACGAATTTCGTGCAAAGGATATTTTATTCTTTGCAACCAGAATGAAAAATGAATTTATCAACATTTCAGTCAAAAGTAAGCATGTAATCCGTGAATCCAAATGTTTATTGATAATTTTCATGTAGGCTAAATATTGATTCAATTTACCCACAGCTTGTCACTATTTCAACGTAACACACGGGAAAGTCAAATGAATTTTTGTTCTCCCGGTAAACTCAAGCACTACAGAAAAATTCAACAAAATAATATTCATGAATACTAGAAAGAAGCATCATATGGGACTTGAGAACCTTTGTATTCATTTTAATTCATGTTGTGAATTATAGAATGTGTCAGATTTTAAATTCTTGCCTCGAGCCATCCACCCCCTCCCCCACATACACACAAATGCATGCATACACCTGCATATTTTTTTGTGAAATTTATTTGCAACATATAAAAAATGTCACTTTACAACAACAGGCTGGTCCTTTGCCATTTGTGTGTTTTGACGTTTTCTTGTGGGCACGGATTTTTTTTTTCTGTCGCACTTCTGACATGCTACTTGTATATAAACGGATACTTTTTTTCTTCAGTGCAAGAAAAGAGATGTAAGGGTTCGTTGAAAAAGGCCACTCATTCAATCCCTCCGCTAACAATTTCAATCCAACTCCTCGCCGCCTTCCCGCCTCCAATGACTTTTTGATTCGAAGGGCATTGTCTGTCTTTTCTCTAAACAGTACTGATTTATTTAAAACAAAGTTTAGGAGATAAAAACATCTTCTTGCATTTCTTTGCAAAAATGTTCTGTTGGTTTGTTCTATTGTGATACAAATTTCTTTTTCAAATTAGTTGACGTAATTTTTAATATTCCTCCCTAATAAATTGAATTGCAAATTTATCTGCAAAGAATTCTGAATAATTGCGTTTCGCCTTGGAAAAATAGAAATAGTTTTAGCCTTGTATTTCCCAAGATAAAGAAAACTCTTCATTTCATCATGTTAATGATTGATCCATCTTGTACATATATGAAAGAAATTATAAAGATAGGAAAAGTTATCTGTATGTTTCATTTTTGTACTGCGTATTGTTGAATGATATCACTCTACTTGTTTGTAGTTTGCTTCTGTAAGCGCTGTGAGATTTCTCTGTCAAACAACAATTAATTATGTTAATACTGTAATTTCATTTACTCGTATGTGTTGAATGCTGTTTATTTCTCATTTCTCTAAATGTAAGTAAGAAAAATACGATCCTTCATGATTTGCAGTTGGATATGATTTTCATCCAACGAGTTGTTTGTTTTAAATCCCCGAGCATTGGCGATGGGATAAAAACAGAAAACGAGTAAGATAAAAATCATATCAAACAACAAATTCTGTGAAATTCTTTTTATCCCATGTTTTACATTTTGTTTTATACACCACAATCAATGTGTTGCACTTTTTTTTAAATATAGGATTCCATTTTATTTTACATGTACTTCATTACGCTAACTCAAAGCCCATAGCGACGTCACAACTGTGGGATATGAAAACAATATCACATGAGCTATACCCACGGAATAAATGGGTAAACATAAGATGAGATATTTTATTTGAATATTTTGTTTTTTTCAAATTCGAAGTCAATGTTTTGTTTCTTCTCCATTTGTTGGAATACTCCAAGGCCTTGCAAGTGTCAGCTTGTGCCGTGTAATGTAATTTTCTTTAATTTTTCAGATTCGACTGCTTGTTACGCAACTCTAAAATTCTCAATGGTTAAACTTTCCCCCTTCGTAGACTATCATGATCACGTGTCTTGATGCTGTCTGGTCTGTAACAGACCAGTCAGCGCTGGGTCATTCACGCGTTATCGACGCTATCAAAAACAGAAAAAAAAATGGCACACCCACCACCACTCCAGCTTTTCCTACCATACTCGCATTAATATACTAAAAAAAATGTATGTAAAATAATCATAATAATGGCATAACGGCATATTTAGTTTCGTAATACCATCTTTTTTGCTGTATACGTGATCTTTTTATAGTATTTTGCAAGTATTGTTGATCTGTAAATATAGGGGATCAGTATATTGATATGTA
Organism: Saccostrea glomerata; assembly: GCA_003671525.1. Classification (NCBI taxonomy): domain Eukaryota; kingdom Metazoa; phylum Mollusca; class Bivalvia; order Ostreida; family Ostreidae; genus Saccostrea; species Saccostrea glomerata. The sequence continues at coordinate 147,723 of PRKT01001022.1, read as the reverse complement.
TTTGTGCGATTACCTTTTTATCTGATCCCTGTTATGTTATGCATATATTTTTTTTTCTTATTTCTTCATTTCAATAAATAACATATATTTTAACTCAACAATATTATTGGTGTTGAATTAATTATATCATTTAGCAATATTAGAGCTGTGGTAAGATTATGCAGCTCGAAAACATATACATAACTGTATAATCTCTTTGTGACGTAGCAAACCCGTGTAATTTTGTATTTGTTCTAATTGTATTCTTTGAAATGAATTGCAATGTTTGTTATAAACTTTTTATCGGGAGTTTTGAAATCTATTTCCTTGCTGCTAATATCTGAATATTTTATCGATTCTTTCTTTGATTTTCTTTTTATTTATTTACAATTCCAATGTCTATGTTCGTGATAAAATTACAAATTATAGTTAATGTACTTTATTTCCTCACCAATATACTGGTTCACGCGGAAGGCGCATTAAAAAATCGCATGAAGGGCGGGACAAAGAGAGACAAGAAGCGGTGCTTGTAGTAGGTGTATTGGCAGAATCTAGAGCACGTAAATATAAAGAATATAACTCGGATTTTTTTTAAATTCGTGACGATGATCAATCGCTTGGCTCGCTTGAAAATATTGTGTATAAACGCCTTCGGCGTTATGCAAATTATCACACAAGCAAATCAATTGATCACATAATGAAATCGAAAAATGTTTCGTTTGAAATATACTCTCTCAAGCACAGCTTAAGATTCTGGGTTAATAAACAAAATGCATGATCGGCCAAATGTCATTCGTTGGTGTTTGAGGCCTTCATGATTTTAAGACAAGAGTCCAGAATTAGGTTGATCCGGTTGTGATAATTGGTGGAGAATCCGGCATCCTTGCCATAAATTTACGTCATTAAACTTTAATTTTTAAAGCAAAACAGTGTGCACTCTATTTTTGACGTTAAGTGCGGTATTATGACGCGTACGTAACAATGGAGATATACGTTGTACATATGTAATGTAGTTCATGAGAAAACAAACTGCATTTTATTTTGCAAAGAATCATATAATGGGGAATTTTATTGGAAATGTAAATAATTAGCTTTGTCTTTGAAAAAAAAAATATTGTAAAAATAATTTTTGTCTATTACATACAGTTCTCATTTTGCTGATTCATTTTCGGTCTGCTATTTAAGGTACCTATATACTAAGTTCTTACACTTAGTATATAGGTCCCTCGCTATTTAGAAGCCAAGATATGATTTGAAACAATTTGAACAGGGTTCTCAACATTTGAAAATTTAACAATGGAAGAAGCTGCGCGAAGGCGAAATGTGACCCAAAACACAAATGCGTGTTAGAGTAAGACTTCCTAATCTTCATTAATCAATTATTGGTTTTACAATTTTTAAACTAAACCACTGAAACACAATCAATAAATTGAAAAAGATTTATCCTCTACCTTACTTTACAAATGTACCAAAATTTGTCCAAAACTGTAGTAACCTTCAGAAGGAATTTAAGAAAAATTGTTACTCAGTAACCATGGCACTATTTTCCAGAAATTAATAATTATAAGAATTGTAGCCTGTTGTATGAAATGTTTTTCTTTCACTATTACTAAAACTGATGAATAGGTAGTATTTTTTTAAGTTAACACACAAAGGATATTGCATTTTTCACCAAGTTTTGTTTACTTCTCCAAGTTCCCATTGCTAAAATTAGCGCCAAGCGACGTTTCATAACAACGGGAAGTAACTCTAAAACTACGACTTTACCGGCGATTAAAACTAAGCATGCTAGGACGGCGATTGAGAAGTATGCCTTATGCACATTTTATGAAAAAGATAATAAAGTTAAAGCTGTAAAAACAGAGCACAGGAAATTGATTAAAAGGGGCATATGAAATTTTTGCAGAGTATTTGTTTTTCTGACACAGCTTGCATGACGATTATCATGCTCGTTATTGTCATCTTTTATGAACTTACGTTCAACCCATTATATGTCTAATCATGTAGTGAACATTTGAAGTTCCCCAAAATTATTTACATGTGTACCGGATAATAAACTCTCAAAAAATTGATCATCAAATCAGCTGATTGACTATCTATTGATTGTCACGCTTCATAATCACAGCATAGTCGCTGGTTAACGACGTGTTTGTTTGCATGGCAGTCGTAGTAAATACACAATTAACTACTCAAGTCATTAAAAAGGTAGGTGTCAGGACTGAAATTCAATAAAATTTAATTATGGCGGTTGCCGATTTTAATCATGGCGCTGCTCGTTTAACCATGGCGCACAAAAATTTAACCATGGCGGACCTCCATTGTTAAATCCCTTTTGAAGAACTCTGTTGAATGTCTTGGATGTAGAACTATCTTTGTGATTTTGGGACATTTTTTTTATGAAAAATAGTTTTGCACAATGTCTACAGTATATCTAACTTTAAAAATTCTCTGCAAAATGCACCAGTCATTGTAGCAAGAACTACTGGGCCAATTTCAACCTTACTTCCCACAAAGTATCCTTAGGTAAAGGAGATTTAAGTTTGTTCAAATGAAGGGCCACGCCCTCTTCCAAGGGGAGATAATCATGAATTAGTGAAAAAATGTAGGCATTTTAAAAAAATCTTCTTCCCATGGACCACTGGGCCAGGAAAGATGAAACTCGTGTGGAATCATCCTCAGGTAGTGTAGATTCAAATTTATTCAAATTATGACCCCTGGGTATAGGGCGGGACCACAATGGCCGACCAAAGTTTTACATAGAAATATATAGGAAAGTTCTTTAAAAATCTTCTTCTCAAGAATAGCAAGGCCATGATTGATCAAATTTATATGGAAGCATCCTCAGGTAGTATAGATTGAAGTTTGTTCGAATCATGATCCCTGGGTATAGTGCGGGGCCATAATGGCCGACCAAATTTTAACATAGAAATATATAGGAAAACTCTTTAAAAATCTTCTTCTCAAGAATAATAAAGCAATGATTGATCATATTTATATGGAAGCATCCCCAGGTAGTGTAGATTCAAGTTTATTCAAATCATGACCCCCGGGGAAAGGGCGGGGTCAAAATGGCCGACCAAGGTTTAACATAGAAATATATAGAAAAATTCTTTTGCGGGTATGTTTAGGAAGCATATAGGACTTTTTTTCTGGAAATTAAGACTTTTAAAGATAATAAAGTTTGATAATTTACCAATACCGCTGATAAACGTAAACTGTTATTATCTATTGCCTCAAGATAAAATAGTGTCTAGCACAACGACGTTCACCACCAACACGGTATCACGTGACTTCTATTAAAAGCGAAATTTTCCTTAATAAAAAAGCTAACAGAAAAGCAATACCCAGGAGTTTAATAATTTCTTTGATTATATAATGTAGTTGAAAAATATCCATTTTGTCTAAATAGTGCTGCTAGAATCCCACTGTCCCGTTAGTAAAATAATTACTCCGCACTTTTGCACAAAACCTCGCCCGATGTTTTGAATTGTTTAACATATGAACCGAGATTTTTCGTAAAACCCTTACCATCTGTACATATCTTATGTTTTGAAATATACAGCTTATTGTTGATCTATTGCATTATTTTTGTCACAAATAACAGAGGAAAGGCCGACCGGGATACGTATATAGCTGACTGTCTTCGAAAAAGAATATAATCGTTGAAGATAAATTATCAAACCTGTTTGATCAACTGAACTACATATGAGTTTCACAAAATATTCACGATGTTTGCTCGAAACTCCATTTTACGTATCTTTGTACATGCCGTCTTAGCCAAATTCTCTTTACACGACATGATCAATTCCCAAGTTACTCGATGTACACATATGACGTCATCGGTGGTCATCAGCCTAAAAAAATAGGAGCATATTTTTTTTGTTAATGTTTACACATTTCTATTCATATTTAGAGCTAAATTACATCTCTAAATACCAATACTACGAAAAATTGTTTTCTAAAAGTGACGTCACCTCGCCTACTATGATGTCACAATGTAGCACTCATTTAGTCAAGGTAGAATATTTTGTGTGCTTCCTTATTCCCCCTGCGTTTAAAAATCTTCCTCTCAAGAATGACAAAGCCATAAATTATCACATTTATATCGAAGCATCCTCAGGTAGTGCAGATTCAAGTTTGTTCAAATCCTGACCCCCGGGGGTAGGGCGAGGCAAAAATGGCTGAAGAAAATTTTACATTGAAATATATAGGAAAATTCTTTAAAAATCTTTTTTCTCAAGAAAGACAAAATCATAATTCATCATATTTATATGTAGGCATCCTTGGGTAGTGTAGATTTAAGCTTGTTCAAGTCGTGACCTCCGGTAGTTGGGCGGTGCCATAATTGCTGATCAATTTTTATTTAGAAATATATAGAAACATTCTTTAAAAATCTTCTCAAGAACAGCAAATCCATGATTGGTCATTGGATTTCTTTTGAATTTAAACTTTTCAATAATAAAACAATTTCTACTTTTTCCTAGCCACAGTGCTCAGGTGAGCAATGTAGCACATGGGCCTCTTGTTATTAAAATCTTCTAACCTTCCTCGCGCAAAATGGCAATAATGATACTCGTAAAAATAATTTAACAAAAATTAATAAAACAAAACAAGAAAGTTCACTAAAAGGTTGCCAATTAGTTCCTGTGTTAGGAATAATTATGTATTATATAAATCTAAAAAGAAAAAGCAGGGAGTACCTGTATCATTTATATGTTTTGAATTGACCCCTTTTGTGTATTACGTCATCAATTATGTGCAGGAACACAGAATTAAAAGCAGAAAACCGACGCCATTCTTATGTTGTTTCTACAGGCTGATAAAAGCCTTATAGGACCACCTTAACCTTAACACATGGTGTTAGATGGTTGCATTTCGCTCACGGGGAACGTGGCAGAAAATTGGAAGAAGTTCAAACAGAGGTTTGAAGTTTATATGACGGCTACAGGTGCGTCTGAAAAAGGGGACAAACAAATGGCATGTGTGCTCAAAACCATTATGCGACGGAATTACGAACTATGGCAAAGAACTGTGAGTTTGGGGATCTAGCAGATTCTCTAATACGTGACAGAATAATATTAAGGGTCCCCGATAACACACTTAAAGAGAGACTTTTACGAACAGTCGATTTCACATTAGACAAAACACTTGTAACCTTTAGAGCAGCAGAGTCGACAAAGAAACAAATGAAAATTGCCCCTCCCTCTGAAGTTCATACCGTTGGTTCCAAACCCAAATCAAAAAAGTGCGGGCATCTAAGCAAGGTAAAATTTGTGGACGGTTTCGATATGATGATTCACATTAGACGTGTCCCGCTATGGGTCAAATCTGCAATAAGTGTAATGGTGCAAATCACTTCGCAAAAGTCTGCAGATCAAAAGGCAAACAAATAGTACTAAAAAGAAAATGCAGATCAAGAAACACATTCATCACATTCAGGATGAATAAGCTTTCTTCATCGACGCTCTGGAGACAGTTTATTCCGACAAACCAGAGGAGAGGCGTGTAACTCTATGCACAAATGGCAAAGGAATCAACTTCAAATTGGATACAGGTAGTCAAGTCAACACCCTGCTGGGGAAACAGTATCACAGTCTACGATGGAAGCCAAAACTACACAAGACAAATATACAGCTTAAGTCGTACAGCAAGCATAGTATTCCGGTCCTAGTAGCAATGAAGTAAAAGCTACTATCTTACAAGGAAGACATTACTGGGTAAATACCCCCCCCCCCCCACCTACATAAAAAAAAATCTGATACATGTACGTGTACAGAATCCATGATTCGAAAACACATTAAAGATAACAATCTTAAGGGTAAATTTCCTCTCTAAAAATAATACAGTCACTGTTCAAAAAGTATTTCAAAGCAAAGGCACCCTCTTTCAGATAGCAAGACTTAACAGGGTGGTCTTGCTATCATAATTTTCAAATGCTTTGAATATTATATTTACTTTATCATTAACACTCTTTTGGGGGAATTATACCCCATAGATACTTGTTATTTTAAAAAGTAATGTTTTCGTTCTCTACATATAATATACACTGTATGAGTCAAATATTTTGAGAGAAGATTTTTCAAGCATAAATTCTGAATCAATTATATGCTTGTACGGGGTAAAATTCCCCCAGAGTATTATTGATAAGTCAAATTTAACGTACTTTGAGATATTATTTCTGATGTCACCATGCCACTGCACGCGCATTGAACCCCCTCTCCTCGTTGAATACGACTTGAAATCAGTTTAATGCATTGTATACGTTTGTATAGATTATATGCCGTCATTAAAATTCCCGCCAGAGTATAATTGATAAGTCATTTTTCACAGTAAAGTAACAAACATTATATATTGAAAACAGCAGAACACTGAAGGGTTAATTTCCTCAAAAAATAAATTGATACAATATACTCTTTTACAGGTAAAAACATACAAGTTACACCTTAATGATAAAAGACTTTCGAGGGACATTTTTGTCTTAATATACTAATGATTCTATACATTATTATAAAATCTATATAAAATCTATAAATAAACGGCATATAATCTATACAAACGTATACAGTTCATTTAACTGATTTAAAGCCGTATTCAACGAGGGGAGGGGGTTCAATGCGCGTGCAGTGGCATGGTGACGTCAGAAATATTATATCAAAGTACGTTGAAAATGCATTGTCCAGTCTATATCCGAGAAGGACAAATTCTTAGGCAACTCCCTTCCTGGATTATTGTCGAACATTTTGATTTCAAACACATTTATCACATTTACTTTCTTTGACCGAAGCTTCACTTCTGTGCTTTGGATACACTCTCAGATGCAATTGAACACTTGCTGAATGCATTCCAAAGGAAATCTATCCGCCATATTCTGAACAAATCCCTAGTTGACATATTGATTAAATTTTATGACTCGTAAATCATCTCATATAATTGTTTTTAACTTTCAATAACTCAAAAGCCATGGGCATTTATTTCAGGCATGCCTGATTACATGTTGCGTACTATAGTCGAGCTGTGGTGCTTGCATGATTTTTGTAAAATTGCAAAATAGTCTTTCCGTTGTTTTTTCGTATGGAAATTTCATTCATCCAAAGAACAAGAGCATGTACCTCCTGTCTACACACATATTTAGACAAACATAAAATTTCTTTGAAAATGATGTCCATTTCTGATATATAAGTCCAAATCATATACTGTTGCATTGTACACTGTTCAGAATCAGATTAGTTCGGACAGGACATTTACAATTAAAACATTAATTACTAACGCCTTCATTTTTATAAGGGGAGTTCAGAGAGGTAACCGATAAAATGTATAGGTAGTTTTACTGCAATTAAAATGACGAAAATTTCCAACGTATACAGTATTCCATATAGAAAATAGTTTTAAACCCATAATTTGTTTAAAGGTACCTCTTTCAAAACTAATTTGACGCCATTTTTAAATTCTGTTATAATCTAGGTCAGCGTACTGGAGTTCAACTGTTCAATCTTTTTATCAAGCACAAAGAAAAAAAAAACAGTATGTCTTTAAAACAGTTTCGTCTTGAATTAGTTTTGCTACGATAATATGTTTTTTTTAAACTAAAAGTGATATTTTTAGCTAGCAGTTAACAAATGACAGGTCCTTGCTGGAATTAAAAAAAAAAAAACCTATGATTTTGTTTCTTAAAATATCTATTTCTAGACTACCCTTTTAACAGACAGCTTTATAATTAGACTCAAACGGGAACCCCCAATCATCTACGCAAAAAAATTAACAAAGGGAACCAAAGGAAAAAGTAGCACTAAGTTAGAGGTTAGATTTTATTTTTTTGTAATGTCTAGATCAATTCAATATGTATTTTGATTACATTGATGCTTGATCGTGTATTTGAGAATAAACATAAAGGAACTTCAGTTGATGATATGGAATCAAAATCTACAAAAACGATATAGTTATGAAAGCATATAGGTGACAAAATAATTTAATCTTAGGTTAATTGTAATTTATTTATTGATTTATTAAGGTTAAACATCCCTGTAATTAGAGAGAAAAGTTTCTTGAGACATTTATCCATGAAATTCAATGCTGTGTCAACTTTGTGATTACATTTTCCCAAAAAATTCAGTGAATTGTCAACTTAGATTATATGGACTTTTTTATAGTCAACTCAATCAACTCTGTTCTATCGTTCAGGTGTTGATTTTCTATTTTCTTTTGCCGATATTTTTATTAATTATTTATAATAGTTTACTAAAAACATTCATACCAAGTTTCTTTAAATAACATAATTTGAAATGTTTCTATCTCTTAACGTATGCCATTTAATTGTTACAGAAATTTCAGATGCATATAAAAAAGTAATTTTGTTTCGTTAAAAATATTGTCAAGGGAGGGCGATCATGGAAAAATAACTCTTGTTGATGGATGCGTATTATTTTTCAAGCACACAAAATTGTTTAAGCTTCAGCATGTTTTCTGATGAGAATTAAATAGGTGTGAGAGTGAACATTTTTTTTTCATGTAAACCTCATATTTCGAATTTTATTGTGAGATAAGAAATTATTGATTTTTTTAAATTACCATATCAAATTTTCTTAACATTATGATTTGACACAATATTCGTTTCTGAAAAAGTAAGCAACGCTTCATACTTCAAGCTATATTCCATTTGAATCTAATGCTATTGTTGTTGATACAAATCAATGTTTGGAATAAAAAAAAATGGTCAAATTTGGAGCAGATGGATATTTCCCCATAATATGATTTAGCAGTGCTTAGTGATTAGAATCTCATTTTATCATTTTTTAACAGATAAATTGCCTACTCAAATTCATCCGAAATAAAAAAAAATTGTTAACTGAAGAAGGATAAATCATAATTTTTTATGTAAACCTAGTTCGATCATAAACAAAATGTTATTATGTAGACGCTTTAACCTATAATTATAGAGAGACACAGTGTAACTGAATTCATAACTACAGAAATAACAGCTGTGCGAATTGTTCCTTTCTTTAAACAAGTTTTTAGCTCTTAATAACAGCGATGGGTTGCTGTTCTTCACGACGTCAAGATGAATACGTACCTTCCGCTGTAGCAGAAACAACAACAGAACATTCTCAAATGAAACTTGAAGACGAGGACGCACCTCCAGCTATAAAAAAAGAACGACAGAAAGTTATTATAAACCCAACCAAACAAAGCATCTGGTAAGCGCATACTGATCATAAATCATAAATTTGTTTTGAATGTTCATGATTACTACATTTAGTCTTTTGTTCAGAATAAGTCTTTTTTATTCATTTTTCACACTTGTTTTAAAGACGAAGTATGGGTTATATGATTGCTTTTTAGTTTTTGTTGTTTTTTTCTTTAATTTTACAATTCTTTTATCATTAAAATTTAAAAACCATACTTCTTTATATTTTTTCTCAAAAAGTGTCAATGGAAGCATTAACTTTACAAATGAATTTTATTGAAATTTCAAGACTATTTGAAGAGGTTTCACTAAAAATTATACAAGAAACACGTAATGTTGACCACCAATTTATTACCACACACAGACTTCCTGTGTAATACTACGTGCATACAGATTTTTAACATCTCGATCAAGTATCGGGGATCTCCAGGTAAATAACACCAACGTAACTTAGATCCCCCCCCCTTCTCAGGTTACCCTACGGTAAAAAAAAAATGAGTCTTTAACACACCAAAAGTTTGGTCATTGATCTTTGAGATGAAGTTTTGGTTCCAGTTTTTAAAAGTTCATACATGTATAAACTCTTAACTATTTTATAAGAATTTATTCCAGTTTTTTATTGAAACTGAAAACAAAATGTTTTATTTGTTGTAAATTTATTTTTAGATTTAACAACGTGCTATTTATACATGCCGAATGGACATTTTGATTATTTTACCCAAAACAATTGTTTATATGAAAGTAGAACACATTATTTATGGATATTTTCAAAACCTATGGATAAAATATTGAAAAAAGTAACAGCTACAAATGATGTTGGACATTCAAATTTTTTTTTAAATAAATAAATATGCAAATTTGAAATTTGAAAAAAAAAATAAATATTTGCCAATCCTGATCGAAAATGAACTAATCCAAACTGGAATTTGGTAATAATAAGAGGTTACTAACATTTTCACAAGAAAATACATGTCCATGTTAGTTTGTTTAGGTTTGATTTAGGTTAAATAGTAATTGAACTAATTAACGGGGACGAGTTTCATTATTTCTACCCTAGGGATGGGAAATTTGTTTGAACAGTGCCAAATTTTCAGGGTTATGAAAGTTATTATGAAAAGTAACCAAATTATGTTATTTCAAAAAAGTTGTCAATTTAGGTTGGTCTAGGCCTAAATTACAAAGGTTATTTCTTCCGATGTTCAATACCTCTAAAATTGAAATATTGCGCTATAAATACATTTAGGTGCAGATAGATGATTTATCGGCGCAAATATTTTGAAAAATGTGAAAAAACCAGCAATATTTAGATTGCCTGAATTTTTTATGTGATGCTTTTTTTTCAAGTTCTGCCCCATTCTTAATCATACTGTGTATTTAAAGCGCACCGTGAAAATCATTTTGTGCTGCATTGTCAAATTTTGGGGAGTGTGGGGTATGTGGGCTTGCTCACTTTTTCTTTTATGAAAGATTGATAAATCTAAACATATTTTGGTTAAAAGCATGAACTTTTGTATACATAATAGGCAAACTCTTTGTGTGGTTATAAGAAGTAAAATTCCAGTCACACTGTCTGGATTTAATTTCGAAGCTATTCTAGACAGATTTGGCCTTTGTTCTTAATTGTAACAATATGTAGATTTAATTAATAAATAATTAGTTGAGGTTATGCTAGCTGCTTAATTGGCAAAAGCTTATAAATTGTTAAGATTATGTTTGATGCAAATATTTTTGTTGTACATGCAAAACGAAACCGAATGATGCAAACAGATAAAGTTTATTTTATTAAATACAACTTTGAAACTTTAAAATTTTGCACTTCATTTAAGAAATAAGATATCATTTTAGAGTTTCATTGGGGTATGACATGTAGTCGGTCACGTGATCAAGTTCTAGAACGCCCGAGGTCGTTATAGTAAATTTGGTCACGTATCGACTTCATGTCATTCCCCAATGAAACTCCAAAGGGATATTTTATTTCTTGTATTTATATCTTACGTTTTTATTCATGCTACAAAAATTATATGGGCATTATTTAGACTTTGATGTTGAAATGCAACGTAAAGTATCTACGACGTCATGTGATGTCACATTCAGACATTTTCGAATTGCTCGTGCAGTTTGCTTTCCAAACGCAAGAATGTCTGATCATGTGATCAACTGCATGCCATTGAAAATTGAATTTCAGTTTTATTAGCATTGTTATATAAGGAAAGACATCAGCAAATGTAAATATTGAACTTTGAATACGATATCGTGTATGGAATAACATTTATTATATTTGTTATAAATAGTTTTTTTTTTACTTCAGACATTTCTTTAGTTTATAATTCTAAAGTAAATGCATTACATTACCATTCTTTCTTCAGGCAAATATGTTAATTTCGTCTTTTTTACGTCCTGAAAGACATCCATACACATGACTCACAAGGCACCAGATGCGACTGGATCAGATCGGAAAAGCATTTCTGAGGACTGTAGATTATCTCGGCAAATTAAATTAACAAATATGGATATTGATTTACCAGTTCGCATTACGTCTGAAATTGAGGTGCGTGGCCGTACTTTTTATACACTAAATTCTCATCGGAATCGGAACTTTGATTCATTTGTCAACTCTGCTCTTAATTCAGAGCAATTAGTCGATATTTCTGAGATAAATGAAAAAGTGAAGTATTTTTTTCCGGATGCACCCCCTCCCCCCGTATTACATGCATAACTCGCAAAATATGGATGAACAACTAATGTTGGTTCTATAATAAATCTGAAAAATGTCAATTTAATGTCCATCAAAGCATACAAGTTTGGTGTCCGTGTATTTTTCACAGTGTTAAAAGTGGTGGACGCGTACGTAAAATGTAACAGTGCATTTTATTCTCCCCTCGCAATGGAAGAGGTAATGACAATATGCATTTTTTGAAAATTTTCATTTTTAAATGTTTATAGCAGACATATAAAGTATTTTAATTTATTTTACGTCCACTGGAAGTGGAGGTCTAAAACCGGAAGTTGAATCTTTTAAACGGAAAGTTGTTCAAAAATGCTTTTTTTTTTTTATTTAAACTTTGAGAAAAGTTATAAAGATACTTTTTTGTGGATTTGTAAGTCGTTTTGAGCACTTCCTCTCAAACCGGAAGTAATTGAGAAAGAACCAGAAAATACAAAATATTTTAAAATCTCATGTGATTTGTAAGCATATTTTGAATAATTTTAGCACTTATTTTATTTATCATTACCTGATCTTCCATATTTGAGTGGAACTTTTAATGTAAAGATTATAAATCGGACGGAAGACCTACTCGATGCTTTGCAACGAACTCGGCTCTAGTAATATAACAGTGGGACGGACAACTTCGGAATGGACATTTTTCCGAACTTGCGGACCCTTTTCCTTTAAAGCTATCATCTTAGGGTTTTTTTTAAATGGTGGGGTTTTTATAATCAAATTGATTTATGAAAAAAAAAATTCAACATTTTCTGCTAGTTTTTGAGATATTTGAGTTCAAAAACAAAAATCCCATGGGGAAACATGAACTTAAAAATACCCCACAAAAAACCCCACAAAAACCCCATGGGGTTTATTTTTCACCCCATGGGGTTAAATAACCCATATTATTTTTCGTGGGGTTTTTTAACCCACGTCTCACTAAAAATAAAATGTGGGGTTTATTATCCCATAATTTTTTATGTGGGGTAAAAAAACCCATATTATTTCTCTTAATGCTTGTAATTATCAAGTGAGAATTATAAAATAAATATTGTTTGGAGTTGCAACATAAATTAAGTACAATACATGTACATTTTTTATCAACTTTGTAACAATTTAATTAATTAATTTTTTTTTCAAATTCATTGATATACAGTACCTGGCCATAAGTGAGTCATAATTTTATTTTTACACTATATATTTCATTGAAAAACCTATTTTCATAAAAACTTGTTGTGAAGTCAATTTTAGCTCAATTTTCATGATTTTTTCACTGAAACATGCAGAATTATTCAAATTTTCTTATCTTAAATGATAAACAAAATGATACTTAAACTATTGAGAATAAATCATAAAATATTGTCATGACAAAATTTTCTAACCTCAAATTGATTTCTTAACAAATTGAAGTCTTAAAATTTTTGTTTTGCACTTGACCTGTGATTTCACGGTAATGCATAAAGATAAAACTATTTTGAAATAATGTGAAGAAACTGCAACAAATTCTGCATTTTATGGTGTTTTAGACATTAAAAAGAAACAATATATGATACTGCAAGAATATTTTAGAAAAATGTGTTTCCTAATGAAATATATAGTGGAAAAATAAAATTATGACTCACTTATGGCCAAGTACTGTACATTTATCACTGCATATGTAAATTAGACATGGCATAAGCATGATAAGAAGGGAATTAAATTATATTTTTTTGACTGACCCGTAAGTGAAAAAGTAAACAAATACGGATTAAAAGTTTGAAAGTTAATCTAATATTCCAAGTGGGGGAGAGAAATGAATATAAAAAAAGACATTGGAGTGGACCGGCAATTTCATCAGAAAAACAATGTAAAAAATAACGTGACTTTGTTTACGCTAGCGTAGCTCACAGGTTATTGTTTTCACTATTTTACTGATAAAACTGCCGACTCCTCAGTCCTGTGACCTGTTATTGAACACTGTTGATCGTGAATCACATAGTAATGATAGTTGTTCTACTTACATGGAGTTTAGTTTGAGCTCTGCTGTTTGTAGCATAATGGACTTGATTCAAACAAAGACAAAAACTTCTCTACTTTTCAAAGAATGTTTTTGAAATTGATTGAAAGAGACCAACTCAAATCATGACATGTGATACTTCTAATTCCTCATTTTGGCACCATTGTCACCTACATCTTTTTCTTTCCCTATGTATAAGTCGTACTCTAAGAAACATATGGGTGACTCTGACAAATAGCGTAAAATTCAAAGACTAAACTGTTATATTTATCCGGAATTTGTTTTTCAGCTACACTGACAAAAGTTAAGTATATTATACTTATAGATGTTTATGCCCACAGGCACTGGCCCTGATTTGGGAACAAATCCCATTATATTCCATTCTATATAATCTGTAAATGCAGTAGCTTCTCAATCCTAAATCAGAAAAATGCTTTCTTTAAAGTGATTAAAAGAACCAGTTCGTCTTCTTTCATGCAATATAACACTTTTATAGCTTTTTTCAAAGGAATTAATAAATTTAAATCATAAAAAAAGAGATGAAAGAAAACGAACTTGTAGCGTTTGGAAGGTGTTATGGAATAGAAATACCACACCGAGCAAATTTACATGAAATAAAATGAAAGAAAAGACCTATAGCCCTCAAGGTTTCACTGGTCAGCATGATCAAGGACTCTAATAAATTCATTCAATACGCAAACAGGTACGGACTGACTATAGTATATAAAATCTAATATTTATTTTTGAATATTTATTATGCCTATAAGGCAGCTATAAAGCTCCTCTGTTTTTCAATAATTTATTTAAATTTTTTAAAACTTATAGCCTTGAGTAGAAAACAGTCTCTCATTTCCTTAAATATTTCAAAAAAATATATACAAACAAATACTTTGATAAAGTTAGAATTACTAAATACAAGAAATTTATTCCAAATTGGCTAAATATCATTGAAACATATAAAAAAAATGGTCATTTAAAGACAGAGAACTTTTACCAGGTAGTATTTTTATTCCAGGTGAGGGAGGGGCTAATTTTATACAGGTGTGAATACCTTGGAGCTAGCAGTCTACCTGAATGGATACACAGTGGAATACCCTAGGTGTCAAACTTTACCTGTGTTAGGGATTTTAATAATTTTAAAATAAGAAGTAAAAAGGTTTCTCCAGTATTAAAATATTGAATTATTTTTTACAAAGAAAAATTAAACAATACTTGCCAAATTTCATTGAAAATGAAAAACTTATGACCATTTAAGCGTCAACACACTGGTACGATCAAGAAAGTTTATGCCATTGCAAGAAAAATAAAACCATACTTGCCAAATTTCATTGAAAAATAAGAAAGTTACATGGCCAGTGAAGAGAACACACCTGTACAATTGACTGAATATGACATGATGATGGATTCTCCCCATGTAAATTTCAGTTCTTTTACAACTTATCATGTAAGATTTAAAAAGTTTATGCTATTGGAAGAAAAATAAAACCATACTTGCTAAATTTCATTGAAATATGAAAAAGTTATGGCCAGTTAAGAGAACACACTAGTACGATTGACTGTGTATAACATGATGATGGATTCTCCCTATATAAATTTATAAAGTTAAATGGCCAGTTAAGAGAACACACCTCTCTCTCTCTCTTGACTCTGTATAAAATTATTGCACCCGCAGTTAGTTTTTTTTTTATTTTTTCATTTTTTTTTTTAAATTTTGTTCCCCCCAGAAAATTTCAATTTTAGTTGTTGACAGGATAGGTGGAATAAAAACCATAAACCATGCAGAGAGAGAGAGAGAGAGAGAGAGAGAGAGAGAGAGAGAGAGAGAGAGAGAGAGACAGAACAATAACAAAAAATTCTGTTAGTTGTATACCAACACTTGAGAGGAAGTTTGGAATAGATTAAGCATGTTAAGTATAAAGCATTCTGAAATAATCAGCTGGTCTTTGAATTTTTTTTTTTTTTTTGGTTTACCAAATAACGATGAAATGTATAAGGAATATTGTTTAAGCTTTCCGTTAATACTCTATAATTGGTGTTGATGTACATGGTTAAGGTTGTGCAGTTCTTAAGATTTAAATATATATGTAGTAAAATCACTTGAGTACGTGTAAGATGGCAGCATCCTTCTACATTTTCTCTACTTAAGGTGGAATGCCACACCAATTTTTTATTTTATGATTAATGAACATGTTCTCCCCAGTTGTGGCTGGTTTTAAGAAATATTCATAAATTATGTGTTTTATTTTCATAAATAATATTTTATATAAAAAATTAAAAAGTCTAACCAGACTTTCTTTACATATTTTATTAGGTATTCATGTGATGCAATTATTTATAGCAAAAATTTTACAAGAAAGCATTTAATTTGGATGTAATTAATTTTTTTCGTTTTCTTTGAAAAAATGCAAAAAAATTCATATAAAATAATTAAGAGCTAATGTCGGCCTTTCAATGCTGAAACCATTGTTTAAAAAGGTTAACTCAGAGATCTATAAAATAAAAAGTTGGTGTGGCATTCCTCCTTAATTAACTTGACTACAGTTTTGCAGCAAATCGCGACTGAATCTTGTTTACTTGCAATATATAGTAAGGCACCAGTTTATGTCATACAGTTGTAAGAGTGGATATATGCTTTACATCTTATACATGTACCATTTCTTGTTTCTATTTAGATTATTGTCTTTCCGTTGAGAGATTGTAGACAGAAGTGTAACATGAAAATAAGAATAGTCGACTTCCATATTGTACAGTTTCTTTCATTGTTTATATACCAAGTGTTCTCCGGAGACAGCTTTTGATACAGTCCCTGAAACGTTCTACTTTCCCGTTTTTCCGTTCGCTCACCGTTCGTTCACCGTTCGTTCAGCGTTCGTTCACCGTTCGTTCAGCGTGCGTTCACCGTTCGCTCTTCGTTCACAGTATTGCGTTCACCGTTCACCGTGCGCTCGCGTTCACCGTTCACAAAACGTTCACCGTTCGCTCTTCGTTCCGTTTACTTTGCGTTCACCTTGCGTTCACCGTTCACTTTTCGTTCAGTCTTCATTGTCATTCGGAACTCCGAAGTGAAAGGACTTATCTTTTAGATGGTAAGGATTTGCATGTTTTTAATTAAATAACTTAGATATCGTGTTTGAAGAATAATTATTTAATTGCAAAAATTATCTATGATATTTATATTTCTATTCTCATAACTCAGCTGTTACTTATTTCATGAATTTTCCCTGGAAAATAATTAATACATTAAGTATCTACATGTATGTAGAACGATACTAAAATATTAACTTCAAAAAAGGGCAATGTACAAATGTTTTACGCACGGCATCAATTTGATTTAATTTTAAAGAGGACAAATGATTAATTGATTTATAATAATTAATCCAAGTCTTTTACAGAACAAGAATGCATAAAAAAATTATTTCTACAGTAACACGTATTTAAACTACATGTAGGTTTGAGAATTATGAACAGTACTGCAAATATTCAGTTAATTAAATATCTTTAGAGATAATTAAATTGATGGTGTGGTTTTAAATTTTAGAAAAGACCAACTGTTTAAAATAGTCTACTATTACAGTTGGGAAAATTCCTTCCTTCACCGTACCTAAACATATGTTTAAAAATATGTTTTTTGCCATTCAGTATAATTAAGACCCCCCCCCCCCCATTCCCCCGGTGCCTTTTTCCCGAAATAAAATTCTTATTGAGTTTTTACAGTATATTTTAATTTACATTTAATTTTTATTGTAACACAAGAAAACTAGTCTTAAAACCAACATCAAACAGTCATTAAACAAAGGTTTTTTTTATTAGTAAAAACTTGTGCAGACAGAAGTATTTTAAATTGGCAGGGAATATGTTTCACATTCAATTTAAAACTTAATCCTTCCAAGTATATATTCTAATTATTTTTTCTGCAGGAATGCAAAAATCAGATCTAGAAATGATAGGGAAAAATATTAAAATTCCTTGGAATACTAAGTGACTCTTTGCCCTCGGCATGTTCGGTGAAACGCGATTACATTGTACCACTGTGTCGAATTATTTTGATTGACAGCACAAGAACACTACTACAAATGTAGCACGGACTTCCTGTGAGCTGTGTGAACTTGATGATGGAAAATAAAAGCCAATGATTACTGTCAAATGGATTTGTTAATCTAAAAAAAAAAAAGATTACCTTTATTGCTTGGAATATTTAGAAAAAATAATAAGAATTTTTATTTGATACAATATATATATGAGAATCGAGGGGGTTATCTCTCTCTCTCTCTCTCTCTCTCTCTCTCTCTCTCTCTCTGAAATTGTATTTGTCTATATAATGTTTTCAAAGGTACAGCTAGACACATGTACATATTCCATAATGTAAATGGAACTCACCCGAGTAAGTAAGGAAAAGGTTGATAAATTCAAAAAATCGAATATTTCGTAGCACGTACATGTACGTACATTTACTCTAACGGATGGGGGTTTGGGTGGGGATGGATCGAGTTTCATCCATTTAAAAAAAAAGAAATAGTAATTTGCTATAATATAACATGTATTTAGTTTATATTTTTTAAACTCAAAGACGGCTGTCCCCTTGCCGTTTTTACTTTCTTCTTGAAGCCGAAAACAATAGTGAGAACTATCAAAATAATCAGAGTGTATTTTTGTGCACATAAACTTGATTTTGTGTAGTCCTCATCAGAGTCATCATCATCAATCTTTTTCAAAAATAGATTGTTACACAAAGAATTTCATTCATTTGCCGTACATGTATAAATCTCATTAGAGATTTCAATAAAATTGCGTCATTGTTTTCCATTAAAATTCTGGAAGAAAGATGGTCAAATCAAACTGATCATGATTACCCCTTTCACTGTAATACATTGAATTCATGCGTCTTGTTAAAAAAATCTATGAAATATCGAAAGTTATACCGATATGTAATAAATAACGCCAATACGAAACAAATAAAAAATAAATATTGATAAATAAATATTGATTAGAATTAAAATTTCGAAATACAAATACAGCAAAATCAAACATTTGAACTTACTAGCTTTCGTTATCTTTTCAATATGTTCAAATATTATAATTCGGTGCTTTTAGTTGCGTAGCAGCATGTAATATCTGCATTTAGGAAACTTACGAAAAATATATCAAACACAGAAAACAATGAATTTTTCAAATAAATGAGTTGTTACTTATAATACCGGTATTATTACTATTGAATATGCTCAATGAACACGATTGCATTTCAAAAGTTTATTTTCATACTATTATAAATTCAGTATATTGAGGAACTACTCCTCGAAATTTTCATGATATTCTACAAATAAGCCATAAAAACTTTAATGTTATGCAATGAAAAGATGCCAAAGTTCAATAATTATTTACGGTGAATAAAAGTAAAAGAAATACAAAGTCACATTTCATTTAAATAAAATCGGCCCAAAATCGGCCCCGTGGCACTCTACGCAACTGTGTGATCGGCCCAAAATCGGCCCTGTGGCACAGAAGTGGTTAAATGAATCATTAATGCATAAAAACTTTTAAAAATGAGTATTTATTACTAGATCAGCAGTATCACCTGCCAAAAAGCGGTAAATCTGGTATTCTGTTATAAATGTTAAAACCAAA
Organism: Saccostrea glomerata; assembly: GCA_003671525.1. Classification (NCBI taxonomy): domain Eukaryota; kingdom Metazoa; phylum Mollusca; class Bivalvia; order Ostreida; family Ostreidae; genus Saccostrea; species Saccostrea glomerata. Next base: position 128,241 of record PRKT01001022.1, on the reverse strand, counting down.
GACGGACACCGTTGATTTCGTAGAATCACGATTTAAGGTAGGTCGCGGGTTTGCTTTTGTCATCAATCTGGTACACAATTTTAACGATTCGAGCGGTTGTTTTGTGCACATTTGATTATGACGTCAGCTACGTCACAAAGGCAACGTCAAGTTGTTTCCCGTTTAATTCTCTGCAAATGACTTCAAGTTTGTACGAATTTAATAGTAGATTTAACACAAAGTGCATGCTTTTGTACGTAAACCTCTTCATGTTTTATAATTGAACTTCAGTCTGAATTCTGATGTGATTATATGTAATGTCTTAGGACTCATTAAATACAATACCAAATGAAAGCAACAAATTATATTTGAAGTGTAACTAAACTGCAAAAGCCAATCAGAATAAATCAGGCTGAGCGTAAAAGTTATGGCTTGCAGAATTTTTAAAAAAAGTTATCATGAATAAAAAATTGCTTAGCGAAAAATAGGGGAATTGTATGTGCGCACGTTATTTGAAACTCAGGGGAACTTGACAAATCAGAACCGGGGCGAAAATATGCGTATACTTTTCAGGATGGAAATAAATCCTCATCACTAAAAACGAGTTATATCTAATTACAAGTATCTTCCTGGATTTTTTTTTTTAATTATCATTATTAATATTGGTTGGTTGTTATGTATTTAAATCTCGTGCACTCGCCTTGTTTTGCTTGCTAATAAATTGTGAAATCATTTATGCCCCAGTCACACATTCACGGATTAAATGCCGGATTAGCTACGGAAGCGATCCGGCATCATTCGTGGCGATATGTATTGACCCGTGGCTTTTCCGTCTGTTATCGTATCCAAACGTAGCAATACTTGTATAGCTGCGACAATTTTTGAACATGTTCAAAATTCCACTACGGATGAAACCACCGTAGTACTTCCTTAGTAAAACTTACTAAATCGTTTTAGAACGTAGAAGTCCGTTTCAACTCCGTATAAATCCGTAGTAATTCGTATGTATCAATTTGTCAAGGATTGTTTCGATTTGATACGGAGAGCTACGTGATTATACGGTTCTAGTACGGATTTACTACGGATAAGAAGAGTTTGCTAAGATCTTTTTACGGTGCGACACGGGCCAATTACGTTTTATTACGAATAACAAAGGAATCTTAAGATTTATTACGTTTTTATACGTTTTATAGCGACACTGTACGGAGTACGAAGGCACAAGGCAAAATTCTAGGATATGAAGCGTTGCCATGCTTGCCATGCTTATCATTTTAATGTCAGTCATTCAGCTGACATTTATAAACCCTATAAAAACTGTGTGTCTGACCATCAGTAGCAAAATTTTTATCAAACATGAATAATCAACAACTGATGCTTGCTTTGGAAATGCTAGAACTAGACATTGACATTTCACAAAATGCCAGGGCAATGATTCAGGCCATCCAAGACCAGAGACGTGATCGAAGGCAGCGGAGAAAGTGGACGAGAGATTGGCTTCTCCGAAGACCTATCCATGGCCAGTATGAAGCCTTAACGTCCGAGATGTATGCAGAAGATCCATCTGCATATAGGAATTTTGTACGAGTGAACCCTCTTATGTTTCAAGAACTGTTACACATGGTTTCTCCAAAGATTAACAAGCGCAACACTTGGTACAGGAAATCTATTGACCCTGGTTTGAGACTAGCAATTACTCTGAGGTACCTAGCTACGGGGGACAGCTACCACACACTGATGTATGGTTTCAGAGTTGCCCACAATACAATCTGTGGTATAGTAAGAGAGGTATGCGAGGCCATAGTGTCTGTTTATTCAGAAGACGTTCTCTTGACACCCAAGGAACCTGAACAGTGGAGAGCTATAGCAGAACAGTTTGAGGCTAAGTGGCAGTTCCCCCACACACTGGGTGCTCTCGACGGAAAACATGTACCCATTAGGTGTCCAAAAAATGGAGGATCGTTGTATTATAACTATAAAGGTAACCACTCTATTGTACTGATGGCTCTAGTTGACGCTGACTACAAGTTCCGATGGGTTAATATTGGCGCTCAAGGTGGATTTTTGGACGCCCAGATTTGGAACCAGAGTGATCTTAAACAAGCGATTGAGAGGATTAATGGGACTACCAACAGCGACCCCTTTTCCCGGTGATGATAAACCCATTGGCTACTATACATGTATTATCGCAGACGATGCTTTTTGGTATGAGGACCTGGCTTATGAAACCTTTCTCTATACGAGGTCTTTCTTAGGACGAGAGGATTTTCAACTATCGGTTATCTACATGATCTAGAAGTAGAAGAGTTGTTGAAAATGCGTTTGGTATTCTTGCAAATCGATTCAGATGTTTACTATCAGTCATGAATCAGGAGCCCGAAACTGTGCACGTCATAGTTTCAGCCTGCGTGTGCCTTCATAACATCATGAGAATGAGATACCCTGGGGACCAGAACCTTCTACTTGACCAGGAAGACGAAAGACACCAGGTAATTCCTGGGGCATGGAGAGATGGTGTTAACATGGATGATTTACAGATTACCAGGGGTGGAAATATGGACACATTTGACGCTAAACAGCAGAGGCTTTATATGAAACATTACCTTAATTCCCCAGTCGGGTCTGCTCCATGGCAGGACAAGATGATATAATTACTGTTCTAAAGTATTGTTAAAAAATCAGAAATAATCAATGGATTATTACAACTTTCTTATCTTTAAAACATAATTTGGTCATTGCTTGCTTATGAGTGTAGAAATAGTAAATATTTGTCAATAGCACGCTTTGCATTCTCAAAGTTGCAAGTTATTAAAACAAATTAAAAATGGACTTTGAGATTTAAATGCCCCTTTTACTCTTTCGTTCTTAAAACAATGTACCGGATTAAAAATATTTTAGACACATCAATGACGCTCTAGCTAAAAATTGATAGGTGAAAGTAAATAAGAACATGAAGTGTATAGGAAACTACAAAACCAAGACCAATCTATTTACTCATATGCCGAATCTCAAATCTTTTACATATTAACATGTACAAACAATTTTACCAGAACGACCCAGGTTTCATGTTTTTGATTATTACATCATGTATTTGTGTATACAGCCTCATACAATTTGGAGTAATTTACTGAAAAATTTTGCGGAAACAGGCAAATAACTAAACTAAAAGACATAACAAACAAACGGATTCCACGGACTGTGTAATAATCGTGATTGTCCGAGAAGCCCCGTAGTGAGTCGTAATTTATCCGTATTAATCCTTACCTACACCGTAGCAAACTGTTTTCGTCCGTAGCGCAGTCGACTTGGCACTTGTCACTCCGTATTAAGTCGTATTGTTTCCGTATTAAAACCGTATTTTACCGAAGCAAACCGTTTCAAACAGGCACTAAATTTATCTTTTTTCTACCCTATTCTTGTAAGTACGTAACAATCCGTATCCATTCCGTAGTGCATCCGTACTAACTCCGTATCAATTAAAGATAATTAGATTTTCCGGTGTCAACCGTGGAAAATATTCCGTAGTAGAACCGTGGAGTTGATCCGTGAATGTGTGACTGGGGCATTAAAAATCAAATTTATTCAAACACCTGGATTTTAAGACTTTAGGTGCGGTCACACGATGCAACTTTTCATCCGATATTCCATCCGATTTTTCCATCCAAAACACTGTAAACAATTTACAAGCATAATTTTTTTCGTTTTAGTGATATCTTTTTTATGACAAAAGCTCAACGTGTAAAAGCTAAATGCAAGTGTTTTACATTTTGCGTATTGAAATTTAATTCAGAGAATTCGAAATGAAAAAAATGCTTGAGATTTAGAGCCATATAATACAGCTTTCGACTAATATAGAACGAACATTGCAGGTCCCCCCACCCCCTGCCCACTTATTTCCTTATTATAGGGATGTTTTTCCTACCGTTTTCAAATAAATGATCAAAGTTTTGTTTTATGCCTGAAATCCCATTGACCATGTATTTCCTTAAAATTATCATAACACAAATTGCAGTAAAATAAGATTGTAACACGTTTTTGTGTATTTGCACTCTTTGGCTGAGGCAGATAACGCGAGCTCTCAAGAACTAAAAATATACAAAGATTCTGGCCAGTAGGGTGACCTTTTAACCTGATCGAATGATTCCCAGAATATACCATTCATTAGAATGCAGTTGTTTACTTGTTTACTCGGAAGATGTATTTGGTCAGGAGGAAGAAGCAACCAAGGAGATAGGGGGTGATCAGAGTTCAGATGTTTGAATAAATTATCGACAGAGAATAATATTTCAAGATTATGCAAAAGATTGGTAAAAAGTGCATTAGAAAATTAAAAAGTACTGAAGGTCAGAATAAAAGTAAATACAAATTCAAATGCAGATTAAAAGTCATTGTTGCAATTTTAAAAGAAATACTAAATTATGCAGGGCACGCACAGGGGTATAAATGTAACTCAGTGAGAATAATTCGGCAGTGGAACGCTGAATTTTCTCTTTCTGGTTGCATTTATACAGGTAAGCTTATTTTGTGGAATTGCGCGCGCTTTGGTAAAAATTATTTAGTTTTCGAATGGCTGGTTTTATTTGCAGGTTAAATGTTTTATATCATAAGTATTTATATTTATAATAATGTTTAATATCTTGTGTAAAATTATTTATTGTAATTATAGATATTAAAATGGATTGTTTAATTTAATAAAGAGTGGAACGCTGAATTTTCTCTTTCTGGTTGCATTTATACAGGTTGGGTAACATCACCACTCCCCATAATCTGTAATGCGCTAGACATGCAGAAAGAGGAGATTAAATAAAACAAAGGGAGATACAAAAGAATTGGAACATTGAAAACATGGTAAACGTTGTCTGGTCAGGACCAGGGTATTGCAGGAAGGTTTTCCCTGGCCCTGAAAACCTCTCACATGCGGAAAAGCGAAGCACGATCCCGGTAGCTTAGTAGATGATCCAATAACCAGACAACACCATATAAAAACCAAAAACAAGTTCCAAAATAAACAACATATCCCAAACAAAACAAGTTTTCATATTTACCAAAAAAGGAACATTTTTATTTTATGAAAAAATACAGGTACTAATATTTTTCAAATCGCGATGAACATTGTCGCTGCCTGTTAATGTCGCTGCACGAGGATTATTTATACCGTTTATGCTGACTATGTGATCAGAATATGAATTTCACAAAACTAGTGAAAAGAAGTTGCTGGTCATCCTTATATGTCTCCGCAATAAATTAAATGATGAATAAGATTAAATTTTGTATCGATATCACCTTTTAATTCTTGCATATTCCATGGGTTAATATATTTATACTCATACTGTAAACGTGACTACGTTCAACAAATGACGTTGTAGATATTAATAACGAAATAAACACCAAATTTTAGCATTTTATAAGACAACTTTGAAATTAATTAGCAAAAAAGCTAGCGAGAAGACATATTGATTTTTTTATATTAATGAATTTGATTTTACCTCATCTTGACATTTTGAAATTCCTGAATAATTCGTCTACGTCTTTAAAAAGTTATCCAACCTTTTTAAAAGAAACTATTTTCACAAAATTGGCTTAAAATTGTCAGTACTATAACAATTAAACTACTGAGGCAAATTTAATAAAAATTGCAGCTGATACGCTTTAAATTCTAAGGAACATTTTATCAAATTTTCAGGATATGTTTTCTCGTAAGAATTTTTATGCAGTAAACCGGCGACCTACCCTAAAAACAACAACATGGAGTATATATATATTTTTTTTAAATAAAAGAAAGAAAAAAACAATTTAGATACAAGATAATCTATACACAAACAAACACAGACATATACCACTGTTTTTATGCTTGGTCATTTAATTTTTTTTTACTTGGTATTGCTTTTTTCTTCAAAATTTTTAAAATTAAGTTCTGACGTACTCGATGTATAATGTTCGTGTAATTGAAATGCATTTATATTCACAGAGCAGTTTTATATAACAAACCTGTAAAAATGTAGCTCTTAAAAAGATGCTGTGTAAAAATTCACATTTTATCAACATTGATATTACTCGGCTATGTTAAGGTAGATCGCGGGTTTACTGTCTGCCTGAAAACATAGGATAAGAATTTGTCAGCTAACTTCTCTCGTTTTGAATTTTTCTTTCTGAAATTTTTATGAGATTCGTCTGCGTGGTTAGATTGTAATCGTAATTCAAATGCGCTAATGTTGATGAGAACATATGACGCTTTTTCAATGAAATATATAGTAAAATGTCCCTTTTCTGCCGGTATACGCATTTTAAAACCATAATCATAACATTAAAACGAAGCAGACGAATTTTATATTACCCGATACAATGAATGTGAAGTAAATTTAGAATCGATTTATTTAAAAAAATTAATATGTGTTCTCGCTCAATTTCTTGCAAAAAAAATTTAAAGTTTTACAATTTTTCAGCAAAAGTATTATATTTTCATCACGACGTTATATTACGTTGGTGCGACGTAATTATTTTCGTATGCCTGCGAAAAAAAATTGAATTAATCAACAATTCACTCAAAATAAAACATGCAATCAGTGAATTCAATTTGCCGATATAATCATAGTCATAGTTAACCAACAGCGTGACACTCGTAATAAACGTAAGGCTAGGGGTGCAGAAAAATTATAACAAATGTACGTGGATGTAAGAAGAAAAGAAACATCTTACCGGATTTGAGAACAATTTCAAACATATATATTTTTGCATCATTTTTATCTATTAATAAAATAGACCCAATTTTAAATCGGAAATATTGCAGTTGAATGAAAATAGCTTTATAAACAATGTTGTATACATTTATACTTCATAGAATGAATTACTTTTTTCTATCCCTGAATTAAAAGACTTCAGTTTTCCCTTCAAAATGTCGAAAAGGCAATTTCTTATCATTACTTTGCCGATATTTAGAATACTATAGAAAGCATACAGTATACTATAGAAAACAGGTATCAATACTTTAGAAAACATTACTACCACATGCTCGTGTCCCCTCAATTAAAATGCCTGATACCCCCCTCCTTTTTTATGCTTGTCGAGGAATCTTTGGTTATTGATAGTACCCCCAACTGAAAATATATACGAGTAGGTGTGCCCATAACTGAAATTGCTTCCTATGAGCCTGAAACTCTTGCCTTGACACCCCAACTTCCACACAAAACACCAATCGCAGTTGTACGCCGAATCGCTATTGATTGTCAATTAAAAGGTCTGAGTTAATTATAGATGAAAATTTATAGGACTATAGGACATACATATTTTATTTGGTGATACTTTATTTGGTGATGTTACCTAAATCATTAACGTCTCTCCTGTTGATAATTATCTAATTTACCCCCCCCCCCCAAAAAAAAATCATCAATAAGAGAAACTCATGTACAAATGATAAGCATATTGATTTACCATATACTGTCCATTTCTTTCTCGTTTTAAAAATCGTATACTTGTACTTAACTCAGACAATATTGATGCACATAAAAATATTACCAATCTAAGCGTACATCATCGCGAAGAAAATGGAGTTAGAGATGATTGTTAAACAAAGAAAAATAAAGTAGATTAGTGTGTACTATATGTAGACTAAATTAAACAAGCAAAACAAAATTCATTAAAGTGAACAAAAATTAAACTGCAGGGCAGGCGCCAGACACACCGGCAGTGGATCTGTTTTTGTATTGTATTAACAATTAGGCAATAGTATTTTAGAAAGGTACGTACACACAACAGATGTCAGTGTTAAAAACTACTTATAATGTTAAAGACAACCTTGATCAGAACATCAATTATTTTCAATTACATAACAAAATATTTAAAAACACCAAACAACCTTTAATATATATTTCACTTTTTACTGCATACAGTACTGCTGAAGATATTTTTTATTTCTAATCTGAATCGTGTTAATCTTTTTACGTCAAATCCTATTGTGACGTCAGCAAACCCGCGATCTACCTTAAGGAAGGTCAGAGTTCACATTCCTTGTACATCGTATTGAAAGTTTAATTGTGACGTCATTGAAATTTAACAAGCCACAAAAATTAATAAACGACATGATCATGCGTAAATAACAACTTGAATTTATTTATTTTATCGATTATTCATAAAATCTTGTAAAATTGCAATACTTGATAGCGATACAGTCGAGTAATAGAAGAAAGCCTTTTGTCAAATATTACGTCATCAGCCTTGACATGACGCAGCACAAGTGATCTAGAGGAGTAGATTCACTGGTTTAATAATTACAAGAATGCTTAAATAAATATAATACCATTGCTAATTTTTAGACCTAATCATTAAAACTAAAAGAAAATAATTTATTAAATACAATTTGTTTAGAATATGAATTTATCTAGTAGCATTGAAGCTGCACAGGGATAAGGAATATAGAGAATGTCGCTAAAACGATGAGCGTATTCGTGATATACATCAAAAGTGCAAGGGCATAGACTATTTTGTTTGAGCTGAAATTTGGAATATTTATTGCTCATATAGTGTATTAATTTTATTTATAACAGAATTTAAGCGAAGTGGAAATTTTTAGCTGTTATAAGCATTTTCGGCAAAATTTTAAGTACTTCGCAAACAGCACTGACTAGCTCCCAGCACTTTTTGGGTAGAGGATATAAACGTCTTTTAATGTGTATCAATTTTTTTCTTCAAAAACAAGCGTATGCCCTTGCACTATCCACAATTCCTACATTCAGCTTAACAATTCTATTTTTATACAAGTTACGTGACAAACAGCTGATACGTGCGATATAACTGGTAATAACTACGACCCAGTCCTATCCATTATTAATAGCTATAATAAATTTTCTACAAGTATTCAGTTGCTTTGTTAATTTTTTTAAAAGAACCAATACATATTAAAACGGTGCAAAGGTCACATTTTCCATATCTGTCCGTAACATAGCTGAGTATTCCTGTGAAACTGAAATTTTTATAACACATGGGTAAAGGTGCCAAGGAAAAATATATTACAAATTTGAAGATGAACTAGAGGTACTGTGAGCAGTGAATAATATAATTGATCAACTGCCTCAAATATGAATATAACGGCAGTTTCAATGTTTTGTAATAGGAAACTAAAAATATGTGTAGGATGAAAAAGTAACAGAAGGTGCCCAGCTGCAATATGTAATAAAGATTTTTTGAACATTCTATTCAGTGGTGTAAGAGAAGTTGCGGATAAAAAATGGGTATACCTAAAGCGTAACAAACAGATGGACGGATATCCCGATTAATAAAAATACCCTCCCACATTTTTCAAGCAGAGGTATAAAAAAGGACTAATGTAGGCAGCCAAGCATTATGCCCCATGCATTTTTTTTTGCTATCCAATGTCTCTGATTGTCTTTCTCAAGATTGTCACAACACAAAAAAATATGAAACAGTTGTCTGTATTTAAAATAATTACATCGTTCACTCACTTAACCTCCCGATCAATAATTTTATTTTGCACCATGTTCAAATCCCATGAGTACTTTCAGTACTTTGATTAAACACGTTTTTCTAAAACATTTCTCACTCTGAGTCTTTCCTCCATGATTTTGAAACTTTATTTGTGTGTATTGTAATACAAAGAAATGAATTTACTTGTTTAAAAATGGAGAGAAGACCCAGAGACCAAAGAAAAATGAACTTTACCCCAAAAATCCAAATGTGTGAATGTGGTGCTTCTTTGTCCTTTTAAAATCATCCCTTGATGAGTAGCGGTGATAGCTCAGTAAGATGGTGTTCACTGCAACTTTTCACAGCGAAAAGTTTTTGATTCGAGCCAGGCATGGGGCGTTAATTTTTTATTCAGGCAAACAGTCATTTATTTTATCAGTTGTATTTTATGTATTGATGAATTAAAATTTATGAATTAGATAAATTTTGGGTCAGTTTGGTTCTCAAGCAAAATCAATTCTAGTCTTCTTTTCTATAATGTACATGTACACGTATCATGCATCTATGCATTAAATATTTTAGGTCTTTATTTTTTGTGAACCATTATTATGTTATAGTACTCCCTAAGAAAAACTGACATACTCGTAAATGTTACAATATTACAATGTCTTTCAAACTTAATGAAAAGAAAAAAACCTATGGACGTGTTTGTAAAATCTGACCAGCTATGTTCAGCCAACCAAATAATGGACATTTAAACCATAAAATGTTTCGTACAAATTTTTCATGCAGATCACTCTCCAAATGCGCCCATCTTCTTTGAAGATGTGCTTCAGGTAATACAAAGATTTTGTCAATATATTTTCTAGGATTATGGTCTTTGAACGAAAAAAAAAACATGGAAATTTATACATCAAAATTGAGCGTGATATCCAGCACCGGGAAACATCTATATGATAAATTGCATTCTTTTTTCAAGTCTTATTTACACTTTGCAAATACATCAATGTGTTATCTTAACATCATTACAAGTAACAGCTTTTCAAAAAGCTTGCCTGACGTAATCAATCAATATCTGAGAAGTGATAAACCTTTTGAGCAATTCTTTTTTGTGTTTGATATACCGGTATGTCTTTTTATTTGAGAACCTTGTAAAAATATTTAATTATTTAACTTGTAAAAGAACGATGCCTTTGCTGCATTCTGAAGAGTTGTTAACAGAATGGTGAATGTATGTGGGTTTTCTGCCAATCGCAACTCCTCGGTCCCACTCCTCGGGCCTTATCTAGGGAAGGAGACCACAAATGTATTGTTAATTTATACGCCATGACACACCCCCACCCCTTTTCACAAACTTCGAAATAAAAGCATGGATGATGTATATAGACCTATTTTCTGTGGATTATGGAGTTAACTTTATTCAATGTAATGATATTATCTAAAATATACTATAGAAGGGACTTCTAACTCCGTTTTTACTATGAACAGGAAATGTATAAATTTTTAACATCCGATGATGTCGATACATTCGAGTTTGTTTTTCGACCTCTGACGAAAAGACCAGAGATGATGCGATTGACTTTTCTGCAAGTTAGTAGATTGATCTACACCTGGATCTAAATTTAAAGCTACACCTATTCTGAAATCTGTTGTCAATTCATTCATTGTGAACATTTTAGAGAATGGATTTAACTAAATACATATGTTGTAGGAAAGCATTTTCTCCAATGAAGTAAACAGTAGTAGTTTGTGTTCATTGATCTTTTTTTCCTGAAACGTGGGTACTATGTTTTTTTTGAGAACGAAATAGGTAAAACCAACATTCCATTTAGGCCTTTGTGGAAAAGAAATCCAAGATTTCGCACAGGTAATTTCTTTCGTCAAATCTTCTGGAACCTGGGTTACAATAACAAACTTTATTAAATTCCATGGAAGATAGCACCCCCTTTCATACAATAGAACAATCCAAGAAAAGGCGCCAAGATCGCTTACTCGTGACATTTGGCGCGAAAAGAGCGATTCACCCCTATTGTAGAACATAAATGGACTGATCCAGTAGTATAGAAATGCAGAAAAAAAGATACACGGACACGTTGAAACGGTAAATCACATGGAATAATCTGTTTCATGCAAACAGAGTAAACAAAGTAAATACTGCATTATTTTGCATCAGTAAAATAATTGTTTCCCTGAAAAAAGTTTCTTTAAAAATGCAGGTAAAAGATTTTCAATGTAAATCAGCTTGCACAAAATCTAGCACTCTGGGTATGATCTATTAGTTTCGGATCAAGCAATTATCAATCCTTATACAGCCTGACGCCGTGACGTCAGGCAATTACAAATGAATTTCAACTTTTATTCTTTTCATTGCAGATATCAACCGACATTACTCTTAAGTCTTCAAGCCCAACCTGTTGCTGTTTCTGTTATGAAGATAATGAAAAGGATGCGGAATTCGATGTACATTGGCCTTGCTTAGGTTTTTTTCGTATTCGTAGTGAAGTTGTTTTGGGTGTTGCTTTACGACATCCCACATCACTTATCATTTCTGCTTCTGATCCAATCCAATTCGTCGATTTTACTGATAGAGACGAGGAAGCTAAGCCAAATATCAACATAGTACCTGATGCACCTCCTCCGCCTGTGTTACCTTTATAGCAAGCGTCAAGTTTTATACACATGTTATGTTGCTTAATATCGTTGCTCAATATCAAGCCTTCAAACTGTCCTAACTGCAGTACATGTGGTATATTTTGATTTTTTGGGTCAATGGTCAGTACAGGAATGAAGCAATATTCTTTGCATCATTCATAACTTTACTTTGTTGACCAAATTACATGTAATCTTTGACATTTGTTCGTTGTTCTTGTAAATTTGTTTAAAAAAAAGAGATGGCTACTTTAGATACACACGTAGCAATTTATTCACACAATTGCATAGAAGTTTATTTATGTTAATTACAATATAGATCAAACAATTTGGCGATGCAAGATGATATTCTTGGTTTCAAAACTTAGCTTACCGAGTGGAAAAGTCAACCGCAGCCATGAAACGCTATGTGCTAATTCTGCACTAAGAATTTGATTGGCTATTATCTGTTTTTTAATCACATCCAATAAATAATGTAGTATTTTTATTGAATATGATACATAATCAAATTGTATCTATTCAATGGAAGATTTATAATCTGGAGCTGAACTTATTATTCCACTCATATTTTTTATGCTCTTTGGCTGAAAGAACTAGAGCCACGAAGCATCAAAATCCGCACAGTATTCAAAATGTATGAATTTTTGTTAAATGCTAGTCTAGTATGTGTACGTTGTAAAACACTTTATTTTTTAACAATATCTTTTATAGTTTTCTTTTTACAGGTGTTTAAAATCAGCATTGTTTTTTCGAATGAAATACTATGACGTCATGACGTTGACGTTAAACACGTCAAAATCATGACGGTGAAATTATTTATAAGAGGTAACAAATTTACTCTGATGGAAAATAATCCACAAGAGTAGGATTAGAATAAATATTGAATACTTTATCGAGTGTATTAGGATTATAATCTTTATTGCATATTACACCCATATGGGTCAAGCAATACAAAAAAAGAAACAAATCAATGAGAACAATGAATTATATATACAATATCCATATAGAAATTCATTCCCTAAATGTTACACCGATGTGGACCTTTTAGTTCTCAATTCTAATGATTGTTTTATAAAAGTGCAAACAGCCGGTATAACTTCAAGTTTTGGACTTAGTATATATTCAAGTTTCTGAGTAGGTGATTTGAGGTAGAATAAAGAACAATTATCTAACATAACTTTTATAAGTATATTCCTTGCTTGTATATTCAAGCTACACTGTAGAAAAAAATGTGATTCATCATCAATAGTATTACATGAAGAACATAATCTTTGTTCTCGAGGTATTTTCTTATGCCTACCAGTTTCTATCATTAGGCAGTGGTCACTTGTTCGAAATTTAGTTAGCATTTGTCTATTCTTAAAACTATTTTCAAGCGTAAGATACTCTTCCATATCGACACTGTGTTTTATTTTACTGTACAAGTATAGTTTTGAATTTTCTGTAAATTTAGATATTTTTTCCATAGTTTTTTCTTTATAATTATCTAGTACAATTTTCTTCAACTTCTTTTTAACTGAATTTCTAATTTTGTCAAATTTTTCATCTTTTTTGTTGTAGTCATTGCTATTTAAATTATTTTCTTCAAATATAGACATTGCAAGGGTATGCCAGGAGTAAA